>SNQJ01S0156152.1:7983-22339 GCA_010110895.2 Picea sitchensis | reverse complement strand
GGAGAGTTTCCTGGAGTGATAACACAGTGGAAAACAAGTTTGTTGGAATGGTCGTGGCTTATCTCTGAGAAGAGATGTGAAAACTGTGCTCATTCATAAGAAGATCATTACAATCAGGCTTTGAGGGAATTTTACAATAAACAGGAATGTCAAAAACCCTATACATCCAAAAACCTAACCCTAGGAGATGAAGCACCAAAAGTCATGTGGGCCCCGTTTGGGTAAGTTAGTACATTAACTCCCCGAGGTCGTAACTTTTGCATACGATCTTCCTTTTAGGAGAACGATAGCCCATTGGAAAGGTCTAACCAAGAAGAATTTTTTTTGACTGGCCTAGGTGTGTGCTTTGGGTAGTCACTTGGGCCCCAAATCCCCAAAAAACGTCCTTTAGGGACTCAAAACGACCCCAGAAGTTTGGAACCTAAAAAACTACCAAGGTGGAAAACTGTTTTTCGAGCCAATGGAATAGGTGGGTGGCCACCGATATCCACATGGATAAATCCTCCATCCTTATTAAGCAATGGTCTCCATTGCATTGAGTTACCCCATCAGATGAGGAAATTTCTGCTGAATTTGGCCCTGGGTGAGCCACTTGCCTTGGTGCAGGAGCTGCCTGCTTTGATGACTCGATAAGATGGTTCCTTTGCTATTGAGTGCCCTTGATCTGTGTGTCCACAATATGATCACTGGATTCCTATTGCATGCAATCATGGTTGAGCTCTATTGGTGTCAACTTCTCTGCTATCTCTAAGGTGTCCAATAATGGTGGGAAATATGGCCGAAGGAGAGCCATGTTGAATACTAGATGTAGACCAAGGAAGGGGGGAATGTTGAGCTCAAAAGCATTGTCACCCACAATCTTGGTGATGGTTTATGGGCCATAACGAAGTGGGAGAAGCTTCCGATGGGGCCCTGTAAGGCGTTCTTTATGCAAATGAAACCAAACTTTGTTGCGCACCCGAAGCTTATGTGGCACCCGATGTTGATCATGGTCTTGCTTGTACTTGGCATTAGACTTCTGTAGAATATCCTAAACATGTTGGTGGATGTTATGGATCCACTCAATGAATCCAGTGGATTTGTCAGCTTTTGGTGGAGTAGGGGACAAGTCGACTGAGGTGGTCACCAGGGGTAGTGCAACATCCATGGGGCCTAATGGTTGGAATCCTAACCCCACCTGAAAGTGGTTGTGGCCAGTTGAGCTATGCAGGGCTCATTTGTAGCTATGCTAGACATTGGGAAGACTCTCGTCCCATGTGTGGGGGTGTTTTGAATTATACATGCACAGGATATGTACAACCATCCGGTTGATGACCTCAGTTTGGCCATTTGTCTGGGGGTGGAAGGAAGTGGATTTGGTGAGCTTGGTATCTAGCAGTGACCAGAGGCTCGACCAGAAGGAGATGAGGAACTGACTGTCACAATTTGAGATAATGATTTTTCGGATCCCAAAATGAACCCATACTCATTCAAGTAAGAGCTTGGCAGTGGCTTCTGCTATAATGTTTTTCTTGCAAGAGGCTAGAATCTCCATCTTGGAAAAGTGTTCAACAACCAAAAAAACAAAGTCATTTCCCCTCTTGGTGGACAGGAGGCCTGATATGTAGTCCATTGAGATGGATTCCAATGACATGTTAGGAGTAGGTAGAGGGGTGTACATGCCCTATTTCTTAGTGGTCGATTTGGAAATAGCACAGGTGGTGCATGACCTGATATACTTGCTGACATCTTGTCGAAGTTTCAGCCAGTTGAAATTTTTTTGCAGCACTGCCACTATCGTTTCGATGCTAAAGTGTCATTCCACCCGACTGTAGTGAGATTTGCAAATTAGCTTCATGCAATCACTTGATGGAACACATAGATGGACCAGATGACACAATAACCTATCCTGAAGATATAAATTAACGACCACTGAGTTGGCGCCCAACATTTGGTAGGTGGTGGAGAGGTCAGGGTGTGTCTCATAGAGGTGGGGCCATCCGGAGGTCTCGTGGCCACAAGAGTCTAGGACTGTGGTGAGTGTCGCGACTGGAGGTCGGATGAGGCAGTCAAAAAATCGGTTGGTACTTCTAGTTTTATACTTGATTTTGAGGTGAAACTGCTGTAAGTATGTTGACCACTTCTAATGGCTGTCATTCTGCAATTCTCCTTGGGTCTGCATGAATTGTAGTGTCTTTTGATCAGTGTGGATGATTGTATCCTTCCCAAGAATGTAATGTCTCCATTGGAGGTAGGCTTTCAAAATGGATTTCATTTATTTGTCTTAAGTAGGGTACTTACATACAACATATGATAGTGTCTCACTATGATATGCCACAGGGTGGTTGTGTTGAGTGAGAAAGACACCCACAACATAGTCTGAAGCATCTGTCTCGATCTCAAAGGGATGTTGCAGGTCCGGTAATGAAATTACTGGGGATGAGCACAAACGATTCTTCAAGTCATTGAAGGATTGTTGTTGGGACATTCCCCACACAAATTTTTCCTTACCTCCACCCCTAGTTACTTGGCTGAGGGCCCATGCGATATAAGAGAATCCCAACAAGAACCTGCGATAGAAATTGGAGAGGCCCAAGAAGCTCTAAAGTTTAGCGAGTGTGATTGGGGTTGGACAGTCATGGATGACCTGGATCTTGGCTGGATCCACATGCACACCATGTTGATCAATGATGTAGCCTAAGTAATGGACCATGTCCATGCCGAAGGAGCATTTTTCCAAGTTTTCATATAGTTTGTGCTGTCATAGGTTGTGCAGAACCTGCTGAATATGCTGCAAGTGTTTCACCCAAGTCTTGATGTAGATGGGGATGTCATCCAGATACACCACTACAAAAGTATTGGTGAAAGGTAATAGGATATCTTCCGTCATCCTCAGAAAATTTGTTGGAGCATTTGTCAAACCAAACGACATGACCAACCATTGGAAAATACTTTATTTTGAATTGAAGGTGGTCTTCCACACATCTGTCTATTCTATTAGGACCTGGTGGTAGCCAGACTTTAGATCAATCTTACTGAAGTATTTTTCCCCCATGAGCTGATCAAGGAGGTCATTGATTCAGGGAATCGGGTATCGATTTCAGACTATGATCTTATTCAGGGCCCATTAATCAATGCAGAGTCACCAGGTCCCGTCTTTCTTCTGCATCTGCATGATTGGTCTCCCAAAAGGTGATAATTTGGGAAAGATTTTCCCCTTGTGGATAAGTTCTTATATCTGCCTCTTGATCTCCTCGTTTTCTTATAGAGAGCGGCGATAGACTGACCCATTGGGTAGCGATGCGCCTGGGGTCAGATCGATGGGATGCTTGACCTGACAGTGCAGAGGTACCCCGGTAGGAGAGGAGAGGATATCTAAGTATTCTTACATGACCTTATCCACTTGCTTCTATTGTGTGGAGAGATCGGCTATGGAGGCCCTCAATCTGGTTGAGATCTTTCACTCACTCTATGGGTGAATCACGAAGAAGACAAATTTCCCCGTCTAAGAGATGACCTTCCTGCATTGCTTCGCAAAGATTAAGAAATAACACTAGGAGGGATTGCCTTGGGTATCTTTTACAATTTCACGTTCAAAGTAATAATAACACTACGTGGCCTAGAATCATATACAACGTGACATTTCCATAAATAAGTGTTATCACTGAAATTTCATCCACAACATTGCATGCAAATGGTTACAGAAACACAACAGTTCCAAACACCTATTAGTTCACTTGCAACACCAAAAATGCATTTTCAAGAGGAAAAAACTATACAACTGGACGAAAATTGGCATGCACTGAATCACTAAAGGAAGTGCATGGGCCAAAGGATCCCGTAGAGCGCACAATGCACCATATTCATGATTGTGTGCAAGAAACGCCACACACTCCTATGAACGATGCATTTATGGTTCTTGTCGGCCCCTCAACCACTTATGGACCAACTCCCAACTTGATTTTACACTCAGATATGATCTGAATCCGCATGGGGGGATGGTCAAGGACCAAAAGGTTCCCTAAAGGGCCCCTTGTTCACACCAAGAACGAGTTGAATAATGACTTGAAGTCATGCTATAAATGGAGGCTATGGGTGCACTAATAATTTAATATTTTAATAGTATTGTTATGTTACCTCAATCCTTCCTTGAGAATCCTCTTTTCTCCTTGGAGCATTCTAACAACATTACAATAGTCCATTTCACTCACCTCTTGAGGGAATAGGCTTGGATTTATTCACCATTTGTTTTCTAGTTTACCATTGTAAGAAGAGCTCTCCATTAGGGAACTCAAGAGCCCTCCCAAGGAGGAAGAGAGGATCCATAATTCCTCCTTTCTATACGGTGTTTTTCCAACTAATATAGTTATCCATTGGTGGCATAATCTTGGTCATTTGGTTGATTGATTTTGGTTCAAAGTTTCTTATGCATTCTAGTGTTATTTCCTTAGTTGTTTGTTTATTTCATGTGATTGGATTATCTAAATCATGCACTAACCTCTGTCTTTTCTAGAAGGCCCAACTAGACTTGTAAGTTCCCTTGTTTTTCTCACCCAAGTGAAGAAACATACACAACAGATTGGCGACCATACTGGGGATAAGGTATCAATTTCCTTCCTATTTGGGATTTTAGAGCACTTCTTTTTTACCCATTTGCCTTGCAGGAAATATAATTGGCCTAGCCTTACCTGGAAAGAGCTAAGTTTGGAGTTGGAGGAGGAGAATTCCACTCAAAATCCCCCCCCCCTCCCCCCACTCGACGTGTATCAGAATGTGCACGGGTATTTCATCCCACAGACGCACATTCAGAGCATTGTGCGCCCAAAGTACTTCTGGTCTCTACACATTCTGCGCACTGTGCACCAAAGGGTCTTCTATTCTCTACTCATTTTGCACCCACTGTGCCTATGTTTGAACTGTAACCTGCACACTTGTCCAGAGTTTCAAAATTGTAAGAGTTTTTTGTGATGATTTGAAGGCCCCTAGCCTTCAAAATCTTTCTTTTATGCAATTTGTAAATGCACTACACTTAGATTCCTTTCCCACATGAAAGGTTAGTCAAACATAGACACTTAGGGGGTAAAAAGAACCATATTTCTCCTCTTTTTCTTTAGTTTCCACATGGATGGCTTTTTTTGATTATAAAAGTTAAGTTGAGATTCTTTGCTATAACATGTAAAAAAAATTGCATTGGGACCAGAAATCAAACTTTAAATCATTAAGTATGCTCTTCTCTCACACCATAGATCAATCTTGATAATTATAAAGGTGATTGATCCAGGTGGATATCGATTGCCACCCACCTTTTCTAGCTGGCTCAAAACAACTTTCTCGCAATTTTCGTAATTTACTATTTTTAGCAATTTTTCGGGTCCATAACTTTTCGAATAGAGAAAAGATTATTTTTTCACTCCTCAAAGCCATTCCCCATGTAAGATATTGGCGGGAAACTTTTTGTGAGCAAAAGGAAACATAGGAACCCTTGTTATTTACAGTCACGACCACCTGGGAATCCTTTAGGGATGCTATTAAGGAACAATACTACCTTGTTGGAAGTTATGAGGACTTGTATACCAAATGGACCACGCTGTGGCAAGAAAGAGACCAAGCAGTGCTAGAGTTCACAAATATCTTCCATACCTTGCGCACCAATATGGGTATCAAATATTCAGAGCGACATCTGGTGCTCAAATATCATGGTGCTCTGCATAGATACATCTAGAGAGAAATGGAATTTATGGACATCTTGTCCTTGGGCACGACCTACTAATATGACATCAAAATCAAGCAGAATCTCAAAAAAAAGATGCGGAAATTTGGGCCCGGTAACCCGTCACAGAAAAAGACAAGAAAGGGTGGCCCCATCCCATAGAAAAAATGATAGAGCAAATATGCATAGTATCATGACAACTAGACCAAGCCGCAAGCAAAGAGGGACACCAGAAAGACAAAGAAAGATACTGGGAAGTGGTGCGACTTCCATAAGATCCCTTGGTATAACACTGCTGACTACCGCTCAAAGAAGTCGCTAGTGGCTGAAGTGAAATCCTCTGAATCAGATACGGGTTCCGACTCTGAGTCAGAACCAGAAAGGGGAAGACAGATCATTTACATGGAACCCAATGCCACCGTTGCTACCACCATTCTCTAGCCTGATGAACCAGATGAGCCAAAATAAGGAGAGTTCCTCTTCCATTCATAGATGTGGGTAAAAGGTACCCCGCTACACTTCATCGTTGATAGCGGTAGCCAGAATAATCTCATCTCAGTAGAGGTTGTTATGCAGTTGGCCTTGTCGACTGTTAGGACCCTGAAATGTCCCTTTTTCACTACACCTTTTGATCATTCAACCTTCTCATTCCTAAGATAAATGACTATTATAATAAGCACCAAGACCCTTTTTCCCAAGGTACGAAGTATTCATCTTGCTTTTATGTTTTCATTTACTTAGCATGTTTGATTGATAATGTTCACATATTTTAGCCATGAAATAGTTTAACTAATGATCAAAGTGTTAGAACATCCCACTTCGAGAAACTCGTTGTTGTCACAGCTATGCGCAATTCCTGGAAGTTGTTACAGGACTTCTGCAATGGATGCCCATCAATCCTGGAAGCTGTTACACAACTGCTACACCAAAAGCCTGTTAATCTCGGAAGTTGTTACAACAGACACCACCAGTCTTGTTGTGATACGACTGCTACAACACCTGCTGATTAGAATGATGGCTCATGATGTTGATGAAGGAGAATTCAATATTTTTTATTAATGATATATAATGAACAACCTGAGAATTGGGGATTCTCAAGACTCCTCTGTTTCTGAACACTGATTGACTCTGAATTTAAATAGCAGAGCTTTTGTAATGTAAAGGGTTGTTATTCTTTTTTCTAGAACTGAAGAAAGGAATGATTATTGTACACAGACACCTTTTTGGAAATTGAATGAAGAAGTGGATTGAATTTCCTTAGCAACTATAACCTATCTTTTGAGTGGATTCAGTGAGAAGGAAAGGGCCCACCTTCCTCACCGATTCCCCTCTATTTCAAATTCTAGATTTAGTCATTTTCATTGCGAATGGTTTAATTCTTAGATATTTCTGAATATAATTGTTGTTACATTTTAGTTCCTTCTTGGTAAATGTGCATAAACTTGTCTCATGAGAATTAGAAGTTAGTTGTTGAACATGGTTGGAGAATTTCTTTTCCTTTTTTTGCATTAGGTTAAAATCTTGTTTTGGATAATTAAAAGTGTGAAGTAGCTTCTTGCAATAAGTAGATTTCCCTTCAGCAATAGTATAGAATTTCTTCATGCAAAAGTAAATTAGAAAGTTAGATTAAGGTAGGCAATTCATGATTTTTGTAGATTCATCAGTTTAGATTGCAATTATGATTTTAATTCTGTAGCACTCCATCTGTATCAACACAATTGTGTTAGCAATATTGTTTGTTTGTTTTTTGTTAAAAGAACTTCCCTACTGCAATTAGATTAGAGATGCTTTCATAATCTAGCATAGACTGTGCAGAATTATCTTGAAATAACAGACTTCCCTGGGTTGACAATTCATATTGAATACTTTGATTTTCCATTCAATAAGACAATTAAAGTGCCCAACATTTTGGCGCCGTTGCCGGGGAAGATAATTGTAGATTTTGGTAAGCACACTAGTTTTTTTTTAGGAATGAATAGTCTGCATGAATCATCGAATGCGAGAACGAACCCCCCAAAATACTAACATCACAGGCACCAGAGGACATGGAGGAAGAAATCCTAACATACTGGGAAGACAGACCATTGTTGATGAGATTATAGCCAGAGCAGATTCTTCTTCAGGATCCATTTTTTGCCCTGCCGATCCTCCAAGAGGACGTGATCCACAATCTATAGAAACACCCCCTCTCAAAACATCGTTCTCATCAAGGGATGAAGCTGAAGTTGTAGCTGAAAGCAAAGAAGAATATTTGTCACCAACAAATCAGCAACCAACACTGGAGAACATTGAGGATCAAGGCAGTATAGCCTGGAACCGAGAAAACCTAGAAGAAGTTGTTTATCATATCAACGGTTGGATAGTCACTAAGGAAGAGTGGGACATTGTTCATATTGAGTGGAGGGAGAGAGCACATATGGATAATCAAGGGGATAATAAAGAAGATATCTACCAAGAAAATCCACAGAACAACGAGGATCGGGTAAAGAATGAAAACACTATCTATACCCTGGTTTTTCCTATTTTTGATGTTCCCACATGAGGGATGGCTCCTATGAAAAACATACCTCTCTCGACTCTCCCAAATTTTAATGGATTATCTACTGAATATCCATATGAGTTTCTGTTATAATTTGACATTTTGTGTAGAAGCTATGACTACACTACCACTGCGCAGAATCTCAAACTGTTTCCAACCACATTAAAAGGAAATGCGTTAAGATGGTTCATGAGCCTTGGAGGGGAAAACATTTCAACATGGATACAAATGAGGTAGATTTTCCTGCACAAATGCCAAGACTATTGTCAAACAAGGGAACGCAGAGAGGAGCTGTTCAAAATGTCACAGAAGGAGGACGAGACCCTTGAAGACTTTGTGGATCGACTCCAATACAATCTACAACGGTCTGGCCATCCGGATGTGAGTAAGGACATTCTGAAAACCATTTTTCAAAAAGGAGTTAGAGAAGATTGCTTAGATATGTTGAATATGCTTGGTAAAGGAGATATATCTAAGGAATCCTATGAGGACATTGTAGACCTCTACAAAAGATGTTCTCGAGGATCTACAAGGAATAAGCCAGCTACCAAGGATACTACTTTTTCAAGGGTACATAAATCAACAAATGGAGGAGAAACAAGAGAAGAAATAGGTAATCTGTTAGAAAGTTTCAAAACAGAGATGATTAACTCTTTTGCCTCAAAAATGGATACTTTGCAGGTCAAACAGAATCAAGCAGAACCAGAGCAAGTATTATGCATTTTTTGTCCAAAATGCAGGAAGAAACATCCACCAAGGGAGTGCCCACTCAACAGTGTCCAGGTATGCCTTATTTGTGAATTAGACCATGCCATTGAACAATGTCCTTCTCTACTAGGGGTAAAAGCATCAATGTAGGCAGCTAATGAGGAAGCAGAGGATGTCTATCTGATCACACAAAGGAGACAATGGCAACCAAGAGGTCAAGGTATGAATTCTCAATTCTCTCCTCCAACATTTAATTATTGGAACAATAAACTACCATATGGCCAGTCTAATTCCCCCCATACAAATAAAATGCCACCCTCTTATCAGGATCCCAATGCATGGTTACATATTCCCCAACAACCAAATCACTATGGGAAATGGAACCCGTATGGGAGAGGTCCTCAACAACAACTCATTTATCCAAGCCAACACCAACCAAACTTCTTTCAACAATAGTTCCAACCCCCATACCAGCAGCAATAGCTACAATTGCCTCCCAATAACTCACCAAACAATCCTCCCTTACAATCCTCCAGCAACCTAACCCAAACCCAAATAATAAGGCCATTCAAAACATAGACATACTTAATGTGCCAACCGTATCTATTACTCCTATGCTTTGTGATGAAATACACTTAAGATCAGGAAGAATAGTTGAGCCAATAGTTGAAGATGTTCCATCTTTAGAATCAGATAAGGAATCAGGGGAGAGACCATCTGCTAATACATAAGAAATTGACCAACCCATTCTAGAATCAGCAGACCCACCATTCCTTGAAAGACTAAAAATTACCAAGCCTGTGGAATTACCATCTTTCAATCTCCTTGGAGAATTGCAAAATCAGCACATTAATATTCTACTACTGCAAGCAATAAGGGATGTCTCTATTTATGCCAAGACTGTGAGGGATCTATGTATCAGAAAACCTAGATGAAAACCTAAAGATCCCCTCACAGTGCATGTAGTGGGGGATTTGTCTGAGCTAATGCTAGGAAAAACTCCACATATTAAATATGGTGACCCAAGAAACCCTACCGTCACAGTTAAAATCGAACAGACATCTATTTAGCATGTACTAGTTGATTTAGGGGCAACAATTAACATCATGCCAATAGAAACTACGCAGTTGCTACAACTCAGAACAAAAATCTGACCTACTCCTACTATTCTAGAACTAGCCGATCGCTCTACCATCAGACCAGAAGGAGTAATCGATGATTTAGTTATTTTAGTAGACTCATGGGGAGTATCCTGCTGATTTTGTCGTGTTGCAGCCCAAATCCAATCTGGGAGGCCATCCTGTAATTCTAGGATGACCATGGTTAGCCACAACTGACGCCTTCATAGGTTTCCAATATGGTTCTATGACCATCTCTGATGGTTATGACACAAAAAAACTTACCCTGTATCCTCATGCTACACCCAGTGCAAAACCTAAAAACTCTCTATGGATGGACACTAAGGCTGAAAGTGCTCTGCCTGTGCTAACTATAGGAAAGGCCCTGAGTTTCAAGGATGAGACAGAGGATGAATTAATCAACTGTTTTATTTGTTACCCCTCTGTTGTTACACAACACACACACCACCAATTGATCAGAGTCTTTGACCCTATGCCCCAGGAAGAAATGAACTCGTAAATGTTCTCAGAAATTGCTGACAATCAGAGTGATTCAGTTGTAACAACAGTCCCTATAACAACAAATGTTGTAACAACAGATGATGAAACAATAATAGATAACTTATTTCCTAGATTCAGTTCTAAGAGCATCGCTGTAGAAATCGAACTTGGAAAAACCCTGAACATCAGTCCCGATCTCTCCAACGTTGAAACTCTTCGACTGATGAATTTACTGACTGAACATAAAAAATCATTTGCATGGGGTTACAGGGATATGAAAGGCATCCCCTTTGAGCTATGCACCCACTATATATACATCAAATAAGAATTATGACCCATTTGCCAACCACAAAAGAGGATGAACCCAAACCTTAAAGAAATTGTTAAAGAAGAAATTCAGAAACTTCTCAACGCCGGATTCATATATCCTATATCAAACAGTGAGTAGGTATCACCATTGCTTATTGTGCCTAAAAAAAATGGTGAGTGGAGAGTGTGTGTGGATTATCGAGCCCTAAATAAGGCAACGCAGAAGGATCATTTCCCTCTACCATTTATTGATCAGATTTTAGATAACTTAGCCAGAAAAAAATATTATTCTTTCCTAGATGGATTCAGTGGCCATAGCCATATACAAATTTCCCCATAGGACCAAGATAAAACCACATTTACCAGCCCTTGGGGTACATTTTCCTACAAGGTTCTCCCATTTGGCTTGTGTAATGCACTAACCACCTTCCAAAGAGCTATGATTGGTATATTTTCTGATATGGTGAATGACTGTATGGAAATATTCATGGATGAATTTACACCTTATGGGACTAATTTCGAAGATGCTTTGTCTAATCTGGAAAAAGTGCTCAAAAGATGTAAACAATCTCATCTTTCTTTAAGTACAAAAAAGTGCCATATGATGATGCAAAGGGGTAGTGTTGGGACACTTCATCTCTTATGCAGGGATTCAGGTAGATCCAACCAAAATCCAGGTAATTTTGGATATTCTAACTCCATCAACTCAGAAAGAGGTAAGAAGTTTTTTAGGACATGCTGTGTATTACAGGATATTCATAAAAAAATTCTCTAAACTTTCCTCTCCATTCTTTTTCTTACTAACAAAAGATGTTAACTTTCGTTGGACTGACGACTGTGAATTGTCTTTTGCAGATATTAAACAAAGATTGTCTACAGCTCCCATCTTGAGAGGGCCCAATTGGGCTCTGAATTTTCACATTTCTTCAGATGCCTCAGAAACTGCAATTGGTGCAGTACTAGGGCAGCAGGAGGACAAAGAACCCTACGCTATCTACTATATCAGCAAGAACATGGCTTCTGCTGAGTTAAATTACACAGTTACTGAAAGAGAATTCTTGGCAGTAGTATATGCAATCAATAAATTCAGTCATTATGTAATTGGTTACCCAAATTTTATTCATACTGATCATACAACCCTAAAATATCTAATGAATAAACCTATTACTAATTCCTGAGTGACAAGATTGTTGTTACTGCTGCAAGAATTTGACATCACTATAGTGGATAGACCAGGAAAAGAAAATGTGGTTGATGATTTTCTCTCGAGATTACATATAAATGATGATAATCCACCTGTAGACGATTCCTTTTCTGATGAACATCTGTTTGCAGTATCTGCTCACTCACCTTGGTATGCAAACATTGTTAATTATCTAGTTGCAGGGAAGGTACCTCCCCATCTATCTCCTGGGGAAAGAAGGAAAATTATTCAAAAGAGTGCCAGGTACAATTGGATAGGAGGATACCTCTTCTACACAGGCCTGGACCAAGAAATCAGGAGATGTGTGAGGGATGATGAGATTTATGATCTGCTGAAAGCTTTCCATGATGGCCCTTGTGGGGGTCATTTTGCTGCAAAAAGGACCAGGCATAAAATTTTAAAGATGGGCTATTATTGGCCCAGCATATTTCAAGATGCCAAGAATTATGTCCAACCTTGTGATAGTTGCCAATGCATGGTTAGCCAACTCACAGGGATGAGATGCCACTCCAGTCTCAGGTAGTGTTAAATCCTTTTGAGAGATGGGCCATGGATTTTGTAGGACCCATTCACCCACCTTCCAATCAGAAAGTCTATATATTGGTCTGTACAAATTACATGACCAAGTGGGTGGAGGAAAAAGCACTTATCAGAGTGTCAGAAGAGGTTGTCTTAGCATTCGTGTTTGAAAGTATATTTGTTAGGTTTGGCATTCCCAGAGAACTGGTCACTGATGGAGGACCCCCTTTCACATCACATAAATTTGAAGCTCTACTCAGTAAATATCATGTTTTACATAGAATAGCTTCTCCATACCATCCACAAGGCAATGGCCAAGTGGAAAGCACCAACAAAGTTATCAAAGCCATTCTTACTAAAACAATGAGAGAAAATCGTAAGGACTGGTATAATAGACTGCATGAAGATCTATGGGCTTACCGAATTACTTGGAGGAGCACAACTGGTTTTTCTCCTTATGAGTTGGTATATGGAAAATCCCTATTTTTCCCATTGAATTCGAAATCAAAACCTTAAGAACTGCATCAACAGTCAACCTCGACTTGACTATGGCATAGAAAGCTAGACTGCAGTAGTTCAATGAGCTTGATGAAAATCATTTGGACACCATCCATCAAACCACAATGATTCAACAACAAATAACAAAATGGCATGACCGAATCATTAAGAAGAAATTATTCTAGAGAGGAGATTGGGCTCTTTTGTATGATTCATGCTTTAAGGAATTTCAAGGTAAGTTGCATACACAATGGCTAGGACCTTACGAGGTAGACACTATGTTTCCCAATGGGACAGTCCGGTTGATTACTATTGATGGATCCAATACACACTTACATGCAAATGGTCATCGCCTGCGTCTGTATCAGCGTCCATTGTCCAAGGCAGAATTCAAAACTAGTTGTATAGCTGATACAGATTATCAAATCTTAAATGGAAAGGAGCTTTCTCCTTTCCCTTCTAAACTTTAGGACTTCTTCTACTCAGACTTTATATATAAATAATCTCAGCAAAATTTGCATTTCTCTGTTTTTAGTTGAAAATTTTCTATTTTCTTTACTATGCTAATAAAGCCTTGGAAGGTATCAGGAAATTTTGTGTGTGTAGGTAGATTGATGAACAAAAGGAAACAATGAGTTCATGGAAGTTCAAAAACTTCCTAGAATCAAAGTAAGGTAGCGTTTGGCCGATTTCAATGTTGTTACACCTTTTTCCGATGAATTGGTCGATTTCAATGCTGTTACACCTTTTCCCAATATATTGGCCGATTTCAATGTTGTTACACCTTCTTCTGATAAATTGGTCGATTTCAATGATGTTCCACCTTTTTTCGATAAATCGGCCGATCTCAATGCTATCACACCTACCTCTGACATTTTTGAAAAAGAACCTATTGATACACTAATTACTGTTGTTCTTTCTTACCACTTCACTCTTTCTTTTTTCCTATGCTGCGGCTCCAACCCTCCAATCTTTCATGCAACAACACCACTGATTAGACAATATTGATGCTTTCTATCTAAAAGTGTTGCTTCATTATGACGCGACTTCACATTCAACGATATCCAGTTGGCTCACTACAGTAAGGACTATGACTCTGCACAAGATGTCATTTCTCTCATGATCCTTCATCATGCCAGCTATTACATGCCATTCCGACGGTGTTTGGATTGTGCAGTTACTCTGACAGGTCATTATGTGTGGTAAGATTTGAGTTACGTGATTAATCCTACGTGTTAAAGTAATGAAGATATAAAATCACGATTTCCTAT
>SNQJ01S0156151.1:26012-39622 GCA_010110895.2 Picea sitchensis | reverse complement strand
ACATCCACTAAGAAAAATGGCACTGAGAAGCTCAAACCTCGCTTCTATGAACTTTACAGGGTGAAAATGAAGGTTGGGGAAGTTGCATATGAATTAGAGCTACCATAGGGAAGCAAAATCCATAATGTATTTTATGTATCATGCCTAAAAAGGGCATTGGGGAAGCATGTTGTGGCTAATGAAGAGCTATCTCCAGTGGATGAAGAATGACACTTGATTTTGATTCCATAGGAGATTTTGGAGGTGAGGGCAAAACAACTAAGGAACAGAGACATCAAGAAATTGTTTATAGAAGATGCCACTTGGGAGAGTGAACATGTGCTACATCATACCGATTCAAGATTGCTTGTGGGAAAGCAATTTCCAGTAGGGGAGACTATAATGTTCTCCTCTTCTTGACAAGAACAATGGAAGACTTGGTAGTCTAGTCACCCCTCTAGACTATAGTCTCATGGGAAAAGGGGGGCTAAGAGGCGCAACAAGGTCACTAAGGAGCTAAATGTTATATTATTAAAGTGACTTTGGTAAAAGCAGGAAAAAATGTTAATTGACTTAGAGGAGAAAATAAAGTAATGACTTTAGGAATCAATAAAGTAACTCAAGTGAAAATTAGAAGATGGAGGTATACAAGAGAGAGGAGGGTGCCTTACTCCTCATTCATGTCATTTTTCACTTAACATCTTTGAGCTCTGCAACCTGAACGTTTTGAGGGTTTTGAGTAAACAAACCCTAGAGATCAACAAGGAGGTGAAAGATTCCTTTGTTCCCGGTCCAAGCTTGGCCAAGGTGGTGAAATATTCCACACTCACCATTCTACTCAGTTCAAATTCATCTCAGGAAGTATTGTGGAGACATGGCGCAAGTTTGGGGTTTTTTCCAGTAGACTGGGCGCATTGTTTCATTAGGAAATGTTCGATCTGCTTAGGAGGAGGTAGATATGAAGTCAAAACCCTTTCCTGAAGGGGTCACCATCACCATAGCGCCTTATTCCATCAGTTTGTGTGGGGTTTTCTCTCCATATCGATTTATTATTGCATGAGGATGAATTTTCTGAAGGAGGGTGCACTATTACTTGTGGATCTAGTGAGTTGGAGGGTTAGATAATTCAAAGTGGCTGAAGAAACTCACTCTATATGAATCTCATCATCAGATCTATAGATCTACAACTTTATTTCAGTGTTTGGAGGGAAGAATAACATAAACCAAAATTCTTAGGGGTTTCCGAGCCATGAGGTGCACAACTTAGCCAGTTCTGGGTGTTAGTGTTCATAAGGGAAATAAATTGATCTTGTCCAGACTTACATGCTGCTATTGGAAGGCTAGAGGGACTTACAACTCTATTGCTTGTACATGAAGACATCCTCAACCTCAACTTCTATACTTCTTCTTATTATTCCAGATCTGTAAATCTCTTGTATGGAGGACAACTTATTAAATAAATAAAGGTCAGATCTGAAGTTGTTTTGGTCATTCTCTTGTGTTCTATATCTTGTATCTTGTTATTGCCATATATTGTTGTGCCATGTCCATTGTTTACATGCTATAAATCTCAACAAAACATCTTCAACACAACTCTGAGAAGAAACCTGCAAAATATTCAAACAAACAGTCAAACAATTTAGAATCAAACCCTTAAGTTCCTATCAAATCTGCTTGGGAACAGTGCAACGAATGATCTGCAAGACAACAAGGACAATTTGCAGGGTAAACTACAAGACCTAAAGGACATTTGTCGAAATATTCAAGGGACCGTAGCTAAAATACATAAGGGATATATTATCGAGGACACAAAGGACGAATATAATCAAGAAACTTATGTTTGGTTTGAATTCGAGGCCAATTGTGATGATTGGTATATGGATAGTTGTCATTTTTGGGATGACAACCACTTTCATCTTCTATTTGATGACTCTACTCCATCTTTTGTAGAGCACATCCTAGAGAGTAGACAAGAGCCTTCTACGCATATCCGTATTCAGTTTTCTTATTCTCCAGTACTAGTGGATGATTTTTTGGCCAACTCTAGATATTTGGATCCACATGACCAGTGTCGATCTTTGGAGCCTTATTTTCAGCTAGCTATTGAGTTCTGATATCTTCAACTGGGAGTTCACACGAGTACTTGGATATGGGGCCCAGGTTTAGAGTGGCGTTTGGACTACTTCAACATGGTGGTTAACACTTCTACATGAGACCCTGGTTCTCTAGCCTACTTCAACATTATGATCCACACTTATCCATGGGACCCTGGTATATGGTTGTACTCCCTCATAACAAGCATTGAGGACAACACTTTCATAAGGGGGATGGAATGTAGTGTAGCTAGGGGGAATAATATGGGGTATCTAGGGAGGTACCCAAGGGAAATAATAGTAGACATGTATTATTATGTATGAAGACCACTTTTAATAAAATAAGGCATAGTGTGAACACAATAAATGTAAGAGGGATTACTAGAAGGTTCCTCCTCTGAAATGTTCTTAGGTGGTAGGTAGTATTATATAAGGAGGTATGAGAAATTTAAAGGGCAAGTTGAGAAGTATTGTATGTTGAGCGTAGCTCATTAGGAGGTTTCCCCCTTAAAGAGGCAAGTGATCAGGATTGGATCCTTTCCTTAAAATGATCTATTGTATGGTGTTTCCCTACCCTAAGGGTTTTTATAATAAATTGTGAATTTTCCTACATTCTTCTTGGATCTATTGTATGTGGTTTTGTATTCAAATTTTTATTACTTAACAAGTTCATCTAACAACAAGTCACCCAAATTTGTAATAACAAATGCATAACCTTCAACATGGACATGGTCTTTACCTTACCATTATAAATTTTCAATTCTAAGTGCAATTCAAGATTGCAAATATGGCCAAAGCCATATAATCAAGCCCAAATGGTTAGTCAAGCATCAAATTCTTTTCACCATAACACAGATGGACTTACCATAACAATTTCCAAGTCAGTTCTTTAAACACAAGGAACTATTCATTCAGGCTCTAACCTTTACTTAAGCATAAATCCCTTTGTAAGAGATTACGTCCCCTCATACTCATGGACAATGTTTCAACTATTGAGACATTCAAGCTCATCCGACCACTTGAGCTTATACAATCTTAAAGTTGTATTTAATGGTTTCGATTCTTGGTCCATGCAAGTCTTATGTGTGGACCAAAGTTCTAATTTTTTTGCCTCTGTGGTCTATCTCTGCCTCGTTTAGGTCCAATGTTTGAACCATGGTTATGATACCACTTTGTCTCACACTCGACCCCTAATCCTCATTAAATCGATAGGGTGAATCAAATTTGCTTCCTTCTAACTTAGATCATTATTAACTTTATCATATCATGGCCCATTGCGATACAAGAGTAACATTTACGCTTTTATTACTCATTTAGTTAATTAGCATGGACATGCTGAGTCCATCAACTCATCCTTTAGGATCCACATTGGGCCTTTCTAAGAAATTCGCTGCTCAATTGCTCAACTCCCAACTCCCCTTTTTGAGTTCATGAGTTGGTTTTTCTCTTCACTAACTTTCTAATGCCTATAATCTTGCTCGACTCCAAGCTTGGAGTGGGAAATTATGGCTCCTAAAGTTTGTGTACATTCCCCACTTATTGACGTTGTTGTGCCTACATGGATGGCAACGTGACAAGTGCCAATTGACCGTGACCTTGGTTCTCTAGCCTACTTCAACATTATGGTCCACACTTATCCATGGGACCCTGGTATATGGTTGTACTCCTTCATAACAAGCGTCGAGGACAACACTTTCATAAGGGGGATGGAATGTAGTGTAGCTAGGGGGAATAATATGGGGTACTTAGGGAGGTACCTAAGGGGAATAATAGTAGACATGTATTGTTATGTATGAAGACCACTTTTAATAAAAAAAGGCATAGTGTGAACACAATAAATGTAAGAGGGATTACTAGAAAGTTCCTCCTCTAAAATGTTCTTAGGTGGTAGGTAGTATTATATAAGGAGGTATGAACAATTTAAAGGGCAAGTTGAGAAGTATTGTATGTTGAGCGTAGCTCATTAGGATGTTTCCCCCTTGAAGAGGCAAGTGATTAGGATTGGATCCCTTCCTTAAAATGATCTATTTTATGGTGTTTCCCTACCCTGAGGGTTTTTATAATAAAGTGTGAATTTTCCTACATTCTTCTTGGATCTATTGTATGTGGTTTTGTATTCAAAATTTTAATACTTAACAAGTTCATCTAACAACAAGTCACCCAACTTTGTAATAAAAAATGCATAACCTTCAACATGGACATGGTCTTTACCTTACCATTCAAAATTCTCAATTCTAAGTGCAATTTAGGATTGCAAATATGGCCAAAGCCATATAATCACGCCCAAATGGTTAGTCAAACATCAAATTCTTTTCACCATAACACAAATGGACTTACCATAACAATTTCCAAGTCAGTTCTTTAAACACAATGAACTATTCATTTGGGCTCCAACCTTTACTTAAGCATAAATCCCTTTGTAAGAGATTATGTCCCCTCATACTCATGGACAATGTTTCAACTATTGAGACATTCAAGCTCATCCAACCACTTGAGCTTATACAGTCTTAAAGTTGTATTTAATGGTTCTGATTCTTGGTCCATGCAAATCCTATGTCTGGACCAAAGTTCTAATTTTTTTGCTTATGTGGTCTATCTCTGGCTCGTTTAGGTCCAATGTTTGAACCATGGTTATGATACCACTCTATCTCGCACCCGACCCCTAATCCTCGTTAGGTCGATAGGGTGAATCAAATTTGCTTCCTGCTAACTTAGATCGTTGATTAACTTTATCATGTCATGCCCTATTGCGATACAAGAGTAACATTTACGCTCTTATTACTCATATAGTTAATTAACATGAACATGTTGAGTCCATTAACTCATATCCACATGCTCAATTGCTCAACTCTCAACTCCCAATTCCCCTTTTTGAATTCATGAGTTGGTTTTGCTCTTCACTAACTTTCCAATGCTTCAAGCTTGGAGCGGGAAATTATGGCTTCCTATAGTTTCTGTACATTCCCCACTTGTTTTTGCTCTTCACTAGCTTTCCAATGCTATAATCTTGCTCGATTCCAAGCTTGGAGCGGGAAATTCTGGCTTCCTAAAGTTTGTGTACATTCCCCACTTGTTGACGTTGTTGTGCCTACATGGATGGCAGCGTGACATGACAAGTGCCAATTAACATGGCGCTCCTTTGGGAGAGTTATCTTGTGGCGTTGGTGGAAAAAGGTTATCAAAGCACTGGTAAGAATAATTGGTCAAAGTACCGATGGACAAGTTTTATGCAGCGTCGAGGAACAAAATTTATAAAGCATCGATGGACCAATTTTTATGAAGCGCTGATGGTCAAAACTTACATTCCATTTAACCAAATTTCTGGAAATCCCCATGGGCAATTTCTGGGCATATCGAAATCCAAAACCATCTGAGTAAGAGCGTTATAACTTAGCCTCCGGGTGCCTCCCAGAGCCGATGAAAGAGGCGACCCAAGGCCTGGCCAAACGCGGGTAAGAGGCTCAGGTAGGTGCCGATTGGAGGGTGTCTTAGGCCGCTCATGCAACGGTAATTCAAAATGTCGATGACGAGACAAAATCTAAGCGCCGACATGAGAATCTGGTAGAGTAAATTCCGAGTCTTATGTCATTTAGTTGCTCCAAGATCTGGAAATTTGCTGGGTTACACCAGGTTCGGATTTATACAATGTTAGGCATCTCTCTAATGAGCGATTCGAAGGTTCCTGAGATGGGATTCAATTGCAAAGGGAACTATCTGTCCACGCAAAATGAAGTAAGAGGAATATACAACCTGATTTGTTGGCGAGAGTGAGTCAAGAGAATTGGATACCATGGAATCCATAAATTCTAGGCGTTCCTACAGCCAGGTGACTTATTTACCAATTAAGGTTTACAGATTGGAATACAGAGGGCGTGGGCTAAGGGGGGATCGATTGTTGACTAAATTCGGGAGTTCAATCACGTAATCACCAAAAAAACATGGAGATTCATAATGGAGAACATCCAATCGGCCTACTTGCTAATTTGTTCTCGACAATCAAAGGATGCAGCATTGATAGCCCACATTCCTCGGACTATGACTCCGAAAGTCTCAAAATCTAAATGCATAATTAGCTGTATCACGAATTATGAAGTAAATAATCGACAAATTTAAATGTTTGCTCCCTCAGAATTCACATATGAGTTCTTCCCTTCCATTATTCCAATTTTCTTTCACAGGGCAGCCAGCAGATCATTTTCACAGGTACCCAAAACATATGATTCTTCATCAATTTAAACACGTATACAAATTTACAGAACAAAAATGAAAGACTTATCTGTTGTTAACTGCTACTCAAACAAAGTCACTTAGGGTGAGCGCTTTCCCACCCAACCGTAGGGTTTGTTGCACATCAATCTCTCTCCAACAGGCTACTCCCTAGTCAGCGCATGATACCACAAGGGCTCCAACAGGCTACTCCCTAGTCAGGGCATGATACCACAAGATCAAGGTTGACACTCTCATGAATTTTCTAGGCAGTCTTTCAACTCAGAGTAAGAATTCACTTTCGAGGGAACAAATTGTCGAATTCTTAGAAACAACTCTTGGACACCCTAATGCTGTCCTACACAACACAAGGAGCTAGCTCCCTTCTTTGTGACACAGTCTCTCAGAAGCCTCCCCCTCCAATACTCTTCAGTCCATGCCCAACTGTGGTCCCAACTGTGGTCTTGTAACTCAAGTAGTTTTCTCAGTTTTTCATACTCTTTTCAAGGTGGTAAACACTTGTTTTCTCTGTTGGTCTTTCTCACACACTATGGCCGGCTCTCTTTCTCTGCATGCACTATGTTTCTGCTCACTCTCCCCTTCCTCCAAAAACTCACCATGCGTACTTAAATTTCCTCTCTCTTTTCCTTCTCATACTTTGACTCTCACAATTTCCAAAATTGACAGTTCTCAACCCATACTGCCATGACTAAGTGGGTTGACTTTTCTCCCACCTCTTACATTCATTAATACTATCATTTCCATCATGAAAGTACTTTGCCTATGCACTCATAACTAGCCTTCATAACTAGGGAGAAATGATTTTCTCACCAACTTTTTTACATATATTCAATAATTGGCTTTGAATAAGTCAAAGGAAGAAATAAATGATAGTTCTCAAAAATAATTTTAGTAAGGTGGTTTGAGACTTTGGACATGTAGAATCCTCTTTAGCTCCCCCACTTTTCCCCACTTGTGGTACCATGGCCCATACAAGTGCTCATGTTCAGTGAACTGTTTGATTTCTTCTTTAAATAAAATACATACAATGTTTTAATATGTCTAAGTGACCATGACATGGTAATAAAATATCCATGCTGAAATAAAACAATATTTAGTGTAATAGATTACACTTTTTGATCATGGGATCAAAATGAGGAGATCCCACACAACTTTAACACAACTCCCAAGTGCATCTACCAACTAATTATGTACTACATCAATTATTTTCTCCAATTTGTAAGAACTATTAATAATGCTTTCACATAGTTTGCTCAATGCATTGTAGTCATATCCATACTCCTACCCATTCTCCAACAAGTTTTCCTTATAATTAGTAACACAAAAATAATTTCCGAATGCAAATGTCTCTTCAAATAACTCTTGTTTTTTCGTTCACTTCCATGAATTCTTCAAAAAAATGAACTTCCCCCGCCTCCCCCGAAAAAAATAAAAAAATGAATCTATCCATTTATTAACTTGCTAGAATGACTTCTCTCAAAATAGCATACATAATTAAAACATATTCAATAATAAGTCATAATGATGTTGCATTATTGTACTTTTTTCCTTCTTCCGAGTTTTCCGAGTTAATGTGCAAATTTAGTGGTGTGATTTTAGGAAAAGTTTGGATTTTAGTCATAGTTTTGCATTGATTAATGCTCTCTTTAGCATGGAATGAAACTTTGCTTTCAATGGCAATTGATTTTTTTGAATACAACCATAAGCTTGAAAAAATGAAACTTAATAGAGCAATTGAAACTTTGACATTTTGTTTCTCCCAAATCTTTATTTGAAAAAATCCATTTTAAATGCCCCTTTTCAAGTTTCATTATGCTCATAGATTCTTTGAATCACTATTAAAATTGCTAAATTACATCATTTCATTATTATATTTTTTTGCTTTGTTGAAACACAAACTTCATCTTACTTGCTATCGCATTAAATCATCAAAAACTATATATATTCTAAATAAATATATCTTGTCAAATACTATATATTTTCTAAACCAATAGAACTTATTAAAACATTTTACATACAAATTCATAACTTCAAACTAATATTTTAAAAACAAGAGCCACACAATGACATAGTCCTTCCTGTATTAAAGGTTCAAGTAGACTAAACAACAATAGAAACAATTAAATCATATGGAATTGTAATGTAATAAAAACACATAAATCATATGAAATTATAATGTTAAATAGTAATGTAATAAAAACACATAAATCATATGAAATTATAATGTTAAATAGAGGTTTTTGTGAAATCTTTGAAATCAAACTTATAATAAGTATATGATGGCAGATATTAATAAATATAAAAAAATGTCATTAAATATACTTATAATATTTGATTATTCAAAAAAATTGTATAAACAGTATTGTAATAAAAATCTAAATATATAAAATGTTTTCATATTATATTTAAAAGAAATACATATTGAAAATCTAAATTAACTAAATTAATTTGATGGATTAAAAAAACATAATTTATAGTAAAAATAAAAGCTATACAATACCATACTCCTCATATACTTTGAAACACTTTACTACAATCTTGATATTTATCAATCTATGCCATTATACATTTCACCACAAGCTTGATCACAAAGAGTTCACAAAAACCACTCTCAAATACTATAACTCCATATGATTTTTGTTTCACTAAAACTATGCGTTGCTCTTGTCAACATTGACCGATCCATTCCATTCGCTGGTAAATAATTGGTAACAACTGTAAACAAGAAAGAAAGGACAGACCATTTTAAGCAGACGGGTCGATGGATGTGACCGAGCGTGGCCTCGGCGAAGTGAGTTTAACGTGGGGTAGGTCCAGGAGGGAAAGGGTAGGATTGAATGACGATAATGCTTTCGCGTGGCTGACGCATATCATTAATTTAATATAATATTAATTTCCCGATTTGACAGAAACGAAATAAAAAGAACGCACAAAGGGGAAGTGGACAGATCGATCTTCCTCTCCCTTCCCCTTGCGTAGGCTGACGCGCCACTTCACTTCACTTCTTTCACCCATGTTTCTCACTACGTTCGCATTCCCTGTCACGGAAATCGGAAATCTGAAATCAATGTCAAGACACAGAAGAAGCGCAGAGGCAGGGCAGGACCAGGAATTCAAGTGAGGGTAGAGGGCGCATGGCAATTGGCAGAATACCTATACGCCCTCCTTCACGCCCTTATTCAGATGCCTTTTCCCCGTCTCCAATATTCGTATTTATGTAAGTACCATCGATAACCCCTTGTCTTGCCTCTTGTTTTGTCCCAGGAAAGTGGCCTTTTTTTGGGGAAATATAGTAATTCTGTTACAGCAAGACCTTTGATTGCCCCATTTGGTGTTAACCTAGGCTATTATTCTAGCAAAACATAACCTTTTCTGCAATGTTGTTTACTGATGTGATGTCGGTGAGAAAATGTTTTAGTTCTGGTGTTTGGTCTTGGTTCGGAATTTATTCTGTTGAGCACTTGAGAGACTTCTGAAGAGCAGATGATGCTCAATGTGGTGATGGTCAAAATTGGATCCAAGCAACAACAGAATCATAAGCTAATATTTTTAATTCCTCTTAATCGAACCCATAAAAAAATTGCAATCACCAACATAATTACTCGCAACGGAAGTGAAGGTTTTTTTATAATGTATTGATTTTATTGTTCATTTGGATCGACTCTTGGAAAGGTTTTATGATACAAATACTTTTATGGTCAGGTTTCTACAAATTTAAAGAACTGCTGTCTCTAAGTTTATTGCATTTCAATTGAAAATATTTTGTGATCATTATCAGGAGCGTAGTTCGAGGAGTTAGACAGAAATTGCTTGTTTAGACACACCAGCTTGTGAAGTCCACTCTGATTTGTTTGCCAGCAAATGTCAGGAAGCATAATTTTTATCATCACAATTTCAAGTAATAGTTGTAGAAGGCTTTCAAAATATTACCAGTAAATTTTTGCCATCACAAACGAACTATAACCATACTGAAAGTTCACGTGACTTTTGGAAAGCATGCATAAATATGTGTAAAGGATATCAAATTAGTCGTCACAAATATGCAGTTTGGTCTTTGGAATGTTATTTGGTTCGAAATGCCACATGTACTCCAGAAAGGATGGTTATCTTGTAATCTCTTAATTTGATATGCATTTTTACTCAAACAAATGCTTTTTTTTTATTATTATTTTCATGTGGTTCACGGCATCGAAGACCGCAACAACAGGAGCAGCATACTCAACAACAAGTGTATCTTATAGACCCATTAAGGGCATCACATGTCACTTACAAGGAATTGAACCTGGGTGGGGAGGATAACAACCATTCCTCCCAACCACCCAAGCTACATCCAATGGACAACTCAAACAAATGCTTGTATTAGCATGGATGGGATATAAAACTATTTAATAAACATTGAGGTTTGCATCTCATCTTTTTTGATCCCTCCGGATGTATAATAGATCCCAGGTTAAGATAGATTTATAATAGTTTATTTATAATTGTTGTTTAGATATGGTAAATAAGATAAATAATATATTGCTCTATTTTTATGTTATGGGAATTAAAACTATAAAGAATTGGTTCTTTTTTTTTTCATTTTATTTTATTAGTGATGTCTCTTACATGGACATCTCCTCCCACACGGGCTCATTATATTTGCTCCAGCTTTTCTAATGTGGTGCTTATATAGTGTTTTATATCTGACCAAGTTCAAACCTTTTTTGAAAAGAATACTTCCATCTATCTAGCTGGATGGTGGTGCTTTTGCTGTATGTAATAAAATTCTTCAATTTTAGTAGAAAAGCTGAACTAAGTGGAGTAGCCTCTTTTCAGTTATCTTGTAGTATGCTCACTGACTTATTCGTTGACCTTGATGGAAATCTACTCCTTCGACCTTGGTTTCTTCTAATACTTTTTCCTCTAGTTCCACAAGCATTTTCTCTAGGGAGGTTGCTAGTTGTAAAAGGTGTAAAATCATATGGATCAGTTATTAACTTATTTTCATAACTCACTAGCTGTCTAAACTCCAATTAGATTCTCCTATGCATAATCATCATCTCCATAGATTAATTATAAAGCAAAGTGACACTATCTAGTTATTCATTGTTCAATATAGCAAAATAAAATCACAAGCTACATTCTTTAGGTTTTTTCCATATAATTGAGGTACTTCATCATGAACATTTTGGCATTTAAATTGAAAAATGGTGGTCCAAGGACTCATATTACCTAGGACATAAGAGGTCAAACAAATGGGCTATATGCAAACAAGTTAGGTGAATATTTGGACCCTTTACCAAAATGCTTGGCCTGTGGGACCATCATATATTGTGCATTATTGCATAGAGAGAAGCAAGATGCTCTACAACTTGGGTGGGGGGAGATACCCATGTGTAACACTGATAAAAAAAGAAAAAAAGAGCTCATGTCTTTTTTTTTAATTACCAGAACATAAGGNAAGGACTCATATTACCTAGGACATAAGAGGTCAAACAAATGGGCTATATGCAAACAAGTTAGGTGAATATTTGGACCCTTTACCAAAATGCTTGGCCTGTGGGACCATCATATATTGTGCATTATTGCATAGAGAGAAGCAAGGTGCTCTACAACCTGGGTGGGGGGAGATACCCATGTGTAACACTGATAAAAAAAGAAAAAAAGAGCTCATGTCTTTTTTTTTAATTACCAGAACATAAGGAAAACCAACTTATTATGTATTCGACCTGTTATTCCCCACTTTTAGGGATAACTAGGAGATCATGTCTCGAGGCCCACAGGTCCTAGACATGGAGTACCGAGAGCCGGATCGACTTTAGCATGGCCCTGGAGGGCCCATCTTTTCTCCTTTTCAGCACCTCTACCTTGCCAGCAGCAACAACATCCATCACCATCGGCTTGGTCTTGTGTAAGAGATGGTTCTTGCTCCATGAGGTAATGAGTCCGGGTATCATGGTATGCGTCACTCTGATCATCAAAACCTTTGAATATGTGCATTTAATTCCTTTTGTTTCTAACAAATGCTTGGATCTTATACTTGCTCACTTGACCATGTTTGGGAGGAATGACAGGATGCCCTAGTAAGCCTGTGTCCGTAGGTTTTGGTTTGCCACTGGGGGGATTTCTGAAAAGCCATCGTCCGCTCCCGTCATAGCACCGCTTTTTCATCTTGCTTCCCGCTCATCTATCCCATTACACTTGTCCGGGCACTGGGTTGACCTATCATTTGAGGATTGCACCTTACGTCGTGGGAAGAAGGGTCTAAAGGTCCAGAAGGTAAAAGCAAGCTGACAAAAGATAAAAGCCTAAAAATAGAACCTCGAGATGCTTCGCCCAAGGATCCCCGAGAAAGCAGTAAAAGGCTTCTCAGCAAGAAAGAAGAGGGACCCATAAAAAATAATAAAAACAAAATCTAGTTAGAGGATAGGGGGTTTCATCACGAGGCAACCTATTAGGTCCACGAGTATCTAACAGTATGACACTACTAGCAGCTAGTTACCACGACAGGGTAGTGACTCTTGGTTGCATGACCAAGAGAAAGGGGGTCTCATCACGAGCCAACCTTCTCATTTCTCTGAAAGTACTTATGGGTAACGCTGCCACAACTGGTCACCACGCCAGGGCAGTGTCCCCTAATTAGCTTCTTGAAGAAAAAGCAATAAGAATAAAGAATAAAAGGCATAAATTGGGCTTGGAAAAATTGCATCCAGGTCAGGTGCAACTCGCCTTCTACAAAGGCACCCACAGGTAAAACTTTGCACTCCCTTGCTCTCACTGCACCCATTTTCAGGACATCCCTTATCCACATCACCCACTTACATGGCTCAGATGAAGTCTCTTCTGGAAACTTTCCTCTTCCAGTGGACACTAGCCCAATAGGACGCCTTGTCACTTTCCCCAAACTTGTATTGCAGGCTTGTATAATGTCTTTGAGCTTTTAACTAGGGTAATAGGGGTTTTATGCACATGTTTAATAATATTGATGATGAGAAGTGATTGACATTGCTATGATCCTTGTGACTTATGAGCTCATGGAGGGCGTAGCTGTTGATGTGCAGGATCATGCCCGACAGACAGGTACCATGTTGGACAGGTACACATGGGGAGATGAGCAGTTCGGACCTCCATGGGGTTGAAGAGCCCACCAAATGGATGCTGAGACCCCAGCAGGGGGCAGAGACATGATAGAGGGGCTTGCACAGGAGAGAAGGAGGACGTCTTGCAGAGGCACCCGGACAGAGCTTGACCTAGGGGGGTTGTGCCCTTTTTCAGTGGAACATTGGCCTTGGAAGGCCTAGGATGTCACCCTTCATGACCATGACGTCACTT
>SNQJ01S0156149.1:0-20944 GCA_010110895.2 Picea sitchensis | reverse complement strand
GAGGGAAGTTTTGGGAAAAAGATCCCCACACTCATTCACCCCCCCCCCCTCTAAGTGTGGTAGGTGTGTCCAAAAAACAAATGTTAGGGATTCACCTTACTTGGACTTCTAAGAATGCCTGAATTTATTGAAGTACAAGTAGAAACGAATTCGTGCTCATACATAGGAATCCAATAATCATTTAGATATGCCATAATTGAATTCTATAACCATTTTCACAATATTGTGCATGATTTTGGTCTTGCTGTCACAATCCTCATATTTGAAATACACTTAAAACAATGATTTCCTCGTGTGCTACAAGAATGGAAACATTCTTGTAGAATAATTTTCATTCCTTTAACTTTGGAGAAAATGCACTTAAAAATAAACATATCGGATGTGACACATCTCTTTCCATGCATAATTTCAAATTATCGTATAAGAGGAAAATGAAAAAAAATTAACTAAAAGAAAATCAAACCAAAAAGAGAGAGGCAAAGGGTTAAAATGTGAAATCAACAAATGCAAATAGGCTCAAGAAAGGTTTTGATAGAATAGTCTGAAATTTTTAAGAATAGAAAGGTGGTAATAGGCTTAGGGACTAACACTTGTGACTTATTCAGTGTCTCTTATACTTGCAAATGGATCTGCCTGATATTCTCAACAAATTTTTATTCTTTTAATGCCTCTCTTGTGAGGTCCTCCCTCAATCCTCCTTGATTTCCATATACAAAATCTAAGGGTGAAGGTTTAAAATACCCAAAGAAAGTTTCAAAAGATTACTTACTAGTAGAAGTATGGACCAGTAGATCATATTTTAATCCTAGGTCTTCAGATGCTTCTAATTGTAACCCCTCAAAAGCCACACCAAATTCCTATTGTCTACTTCCATCTACCCATCTATCTATGGATAGAATTATATAGACCTATTCAACTTAGTGTCCATATTCTCCCACAATGTTGTCGAAAATGCATTGAGAAATCGAGTATCCCTATTTGATATGATGCTCCTTGGTATCCCAAACTGCACCAAGACCTATAATCTATTCAAAGAACAATTTTGTTTCTTCCTATCCCTTGATGGTCCTTTTACAATGCATGAGAATTCACATTTTGTTGAACATGTCAACTACCACAAATAGATACTAATGTCCCTTTCGTGTGGTTGGTAAACCTCCCACAAAATCCATGGAAATGATTTCCCAAGGTTGAGTGGGTACATGTAAGGGATAGTATGGAATTTTCTTCCTGTTATTGGGATCATTGGTATATCAAAGTATACATCCTCTAATATGCTATGCTACATATTCTTTCATTATGGTCCAATACACATACCTCTATAATTTGGCAACTATATTCCCAACACCAAAATGTACTGCAACCTTGGAGGTGTGAGTCTCTCTGATAAGATGCAATCGTTCACCTTTAGGTACGCAACAAAACTTGTTGATCTTGTAGAGTAGACCATTCCAGAAATTATAGTTAGCCTTTTTTTCACCCTCTTCTATATGAATTTGGCCCTGCAGTTGTTGAAACACCTCCTTGAAGTCCTCATATTCTATGTATGCCTCTCCATATGCATCATGGGTAAAAGGATTCATGTCTATCAGAGTTCCCAGAGATGTAATATTGGATGTGGGTGGCCATCAAAGCATGTTTGCCAACTTATTTGTGCTATCCTTCTTATATTTTATGACCAAATGAAATTGTTGTAAGAACCCCATCCATTTGTAGTGCCTAGTTTGTTGTATCTTACTCTAGGCTTGCAAATAATGGAGCAATTGATTATTTGTTTGGATGATGGTCTCCTTTCCCATTAGATAGCGCTTCCACATTTTAACAGCTTGTACCAAGGCATAGAGTTCCTTGTCATAGGTAGGGTATTTGAGAACTGCCCCATGAAATACTTTAGAATGATAACATACATTCCTTCCTCCCTGTATCAAAATTTCTCCCATGGCATACCCACTTGGATCTGTCTCCACTTCAAATGGATTCTACAAGTTTGGTAGTGCAAGCACCGGTTCCTGAATGATATTTATTTTCATCTCATCAAAATACTTCTACTGATTCTTCCCCCACTGACAAATATTACCACTCATTGTTATGGCATGGTGTGGTGTAGATAATGTTGAAAATGAAGCTATGAGCTTTCACAAGTATTTTTTTTCCCCAACAAAGTTCCTAACATCTGTGCAATTTGTAGGAATTGGCCAATTCATAATGGCCTCCATATTGGAGGAATCTATCTTGAGCTCACCTCCATCGATCATGTACCCCGTATACACCAAACATTGCTGATCAAAATTACATTTACTGATATTAACCAGTAGTTGGTGTTTTTTCAAGGTCTCTAACACCTACATAAGATGTGATATGTGCTCCTCCTAGGTAGCACTATAAACTAGTATACCATCTAAATAAAAAATAACAAATGAATCTAGATAAGGGTGTAAAACATCATTCATTAGTCTCATAAATGTGAATGGTGAATTGCATAAACTGCATCGAATAACCAACAACTCATACAAAACTTTCCTTATCTTCGAGGAATTATTCCATGTATATTCTTCTTTGAATCATACCTGGTGATATCATGATTTCAAATCAATATTAGCGAAGTACTTATCATGCCGCAACTGGTGCAACAGATCATCGATCCTTGGCATAGGGTACTAATTCCTTAGTGTAATATTGTTCAATTCCATGTATTATATACACATTCTCCAAGTCTCATCCTGCTTCGAAACAATTATGATGGATGACGCATAAGGTGAGGTAGTTGGTCGAATTAGACCCTTCTCCAACAAATGTTGCAATTTCTTCTTCACTTCATTCACTTCTAGAACATAATGTCTATATACCCCAATATTCAACAATGGGGAGTATGGAAATAACTATATTTTGTGCTCCACATCCCTCTTGGGTGGTATCCCTTTAGGCTCCTTGAACACTCCTCTATATTCCTGTAGAAAATCCTCCAACTAATGTTTATACTCTTTAGTACACCCATCTAGGGATTAATTCACTCTCATTGACTCATCATCAAACTAATTTTCTCTTAAGAAAAGAAAAACATATTTCTTACTAGAACTAATCAACTTCTTCTTTTGGTTGACACTTACCAATGATATATTTGACTTTCCTTTATGCGTGTTAATCGTGTAGGACTTTCCATCCTTGATTAGTTGGTACTGGTGGGATATCTACCTGAACATTTCATCCCTTGTATACATGTAGGGGATTCCAAATACTACTCCACATAGTTCAATGGGTACTACATCCAATTCCACTTCATAAATAAAATCAGCACTTACAACAAATTTAATCTTACACTCTTTCATTACCTTTATCTCTGCATCCTTGTTTACCCAACCCAATGGATAGGGGATATGATGATCATGAACCTCCATTACAATCTTGTTGACTAGATCCACTTCTATGATATTAGTCTGTGAACCAGAGTCAAACATAGCATCTCTATTGGTCTTCATGACCCAAATCTTGATTTGGAAGAGCTTGGTCATCTCCTTCTCTTCCTAGTGATGAAGGATACTTAGATTCACTTCCTTATGCATATATGTATAGACAATATTTTCATCCAAATCCGAGCTACTTTCAACCTGATTACTTGAATATGTTTCTAGAAGGTTCTTTTTCTTTCCATTCTTCTTGAAATTCTTCAAGTTTATCTCTGGATGTAGTTTCCAACATTTTTCCTTAGTGTGGTTGTCGATGGTGCAATGATAGAAATGGTTTCTAGGATATTTACTCTTATGTGTGGTGGTTGTTGTATTATTATATTTTTTCCCTTTCCACTTATTCTTCCCATCTTTGGAATCTTATTTGTTCTCTTTCTGTTGCAAGCCACTTGGATTCCCTTTGTTTTGGCCTATGTTTTCCAAATATTGTTCTTGTACACATGCCTCATCCACTATCATTGGATTGCAGAGAATCATATTGATTTTGTAGATGATTGTGTAAGCCCCCAAGATACTTGGGGAGTACATCTAGGTTCTCGAGAGAGATACCCAACATGATGGACATCTTTTTGAAATCAATGGTGTACTCATGTACACTTTGTGCCTACCTCTACCTGAATTAATGCCACCAGATCCATTGGTTCTTTGCATACTTGATATAGTAGAATTCAGACTTGATGAGGGTTTTTAATTCCTCCCACCTAGTTATTAGTGGATCACCCTCTAGCTTAAGTGTTTCCATATGGATTTCCTACCAGGTTATAACATGCCCCTCTAACTTCAATCTAGAAAATGAAATCTTTTGCTTCTCATCCATATGGTGAATGCTAAAGTAAACTTCTACTTATTGCAACCAATGATTCAATTTCGATGCATCGATATCACCTTGGTATGCATTTATGTACACTTTCACTTCCATCTTGAATAGGGACTCTGAAGGTTTCATGGCACTCAAACTCCACTACTCTTTCTCAGATTATTTTTATGACTCCTTTCCTGATTCTTCCCAATCTTATAATTTCCCCTCTAATTTATTCTATAAGTTAGAGCCTACATCATCTATTAATGGTATGATATTTCTTGATAGAGCCACCATGAGGAGGTTCATATTGTGACTGATGGCATCAACTTGCGATTCCATCTTCTCAAATCTTTCTTCTGCTGGATATCGAGTGTTATTATGAACACACTAATCCTCCATAAATAGGGTTCTTGTGACTTCTCTTTAAGTTGATTCCTGGATTCTTCAAATTCCCACAAATACCTAAAAGAAAAACCTTCTATAATATTGATATGATTTGTAAACTATTGTGGATTGTTGGATGATTTCTGGTCTGCATAGGGGTTATCAGACCCAAGTTTCAACTTGTCTGTGACCAACAAACCCTCAAGACACCCTCCCTTTTGGAAATATCTATTTTTTCATATGAAGTCTCACCCGAGGTATCTATTGGGGCTGCAAGAACCAAGTTTTTGGAACAGTAAGGGAAAGGGAGGTTGATGCGTGAATTATTATTCCTCATCTTAACTTATGTATGTTCCTTACTAATACCTAAACTATCATAGCCATACATAAATATTATTGCATAAGAAATCCATATTCTAAATCCATTTTGTGTAATATATCATCATTCATAAACACATAAAGGAAAATAAAGAACACAAGACGTGATATCCTCTCTAAATTCCTTCTTTATTCATCTATTTCCTACTTGACTATTACATTCATGATCTTTTCATAGACTCACTTATCTCATATGCACATAATATCACACTCACATATGCATACATATATATTCTCCTATACATATCTCTCTCTTCCTCTCCCAATCCCATTACATATTTATACCCAAAAATATAGGGTTTCAATTTCTATTATTATCTATCCCAAAATAACCCATTATAATGCATGGCATAGCCATATTCAGTTAACTGGGTCTTTTCCTTCTTATACTTCTTGTTCTTATACAACTTTTCCATTGTACTTCTATTTATGGAAAGTCACACTTTAGTTGTTTGCACTTCCTTCTCTTGCTCGCTTGCTTTGTCCTTTTGTCATTTCATTGTTTATGTCCTTTTACACCATTTCTATCTTATACATGAATCCTTCCTTCAGTGTGATTCCTTTCTTCTGCACAAATTCTTCCTTCTGTGTGAATCCTTCTTACTTATATTTTTCTCAAAATTGTATAAAAAACTTCTTGTCCAATAGGCCCCCAACACTCACCTGTGGCTCATCCCGAGCCACTTAAGAATGTTTCATGTTCTTCCATCCTGCAATGAACTGTTCTATCATAGATTTAGTTTTTTCAACCTCTATGACAATGGTGGCCTCTGTTACTATGTCATGTTTCATACTACTTAGCCGATTTTTTCCCTTTAGTTCCTTGATGTTTCTTCGCAATATGCCTTAGAGGTTCCTCCTTTTCCCTCTTGAAGGCCTATTCCCACCTGATGGTGGATTAATTATGGAAGATGATATTAGGAGGCATGTTGCTGAAGGGGAAAACATCATGTCTCAGAAGAAAAATACTTGGTAATCCTCCTCTTCCTGTAATCGTCTTCTCTGTCGATAATATGTTGATTTTTCTTGAGGCTGACATCCTCCTCTTTTCTGCCTATGGTTGTTGGAAAATTCTTATGATTTAGTTGGGGCAGTGTATACAAGGTCAATTTTTGGGAAACCTCACATTTAGTGGGATCCTGATCCATTTCCTGCACTATTACTGTCATGAAGCATTCATAATCCTTGAAGAGGGTACTAACTTTGATTCATTCATCGTGCAACTTTACACAGGAAATGATGCAAGTCCCTTATTTTGGTATGTGATTAGCGTCTGAGTATGGGTCCCCAACCACCTCCAATACTGGTTGTTCTTTGATAACATCGTGGTCCATAAACTTCATTTTGGTAGGTTTTTCCACCTTATCATCTTCCCTACTCATCCCTTGGGGGGGGGGGCGCGTGGTATTCTTGGCGAATCTTTCCCCATTTGTAAAGAATGAATTCTTTACTAAACTGAAACCATGTGTGTGCTATGCAAGATGGATCTTGGCTCTATTCTCACTAGGATCTCCTATTTTGTCACTATGATATGCAAAAAATGAGTTCCATTGACGATGTTAATATTTTTCGGTTTCATGTCGATCGTACCTATGCCATCCCGTTCTAACTAACTCATCCCATGATCTATATGGATCTCAGTGGCCATCCACCTTTTCCATTAAATCATCATTTTCAGCCTGTGGTTTTGATAAACCATTATATTCACCCTTTTGATGGGGAATGGAATGTAATTTCATCTTCATTTATTAATTATAGAAATCATGTAATGATTTCCTAGTGGTATTATGTACATGCCTACAAAATAGCGTTAATGCACCAGATCCCATTAGAACTTCAAAGTTAAGCACACTCGGGCTAGAGCAGTATTGGGATGGGTGACTACCTAGGAAGTCTTAGTGTTTTACATGCCTATGGAATTTTATAAACTTAGTCCAATTTATCCCACATGAATCATGGGAATTGTTCTCCTCTCACTTTCTCATATATAATTGAGGTGAAGGAGGCCCTTTAAACATGCAATGGAGTGTGATGTAAATCTTGTTACAAATGAAGCGTAGCCAACATCTCTTTCTTTTCAGAGATAGGCTACCCCATTCTACTATTTTGTGTTCTAGAATGTTTTTCTCTCTTGTTCATTAATAGAAGTTGGTTTTCACTATATTTATGTGTTCTCTGCATTATCTCTTTGTATTTCCTTGTTATATATCGGTTATATTCTTGTCTTCATGGTGTTCTTAAAATAATCCGGATCAGTGGTATCGGAGTAGTCTTCTCCTTGTCATTTGTTAGAGAAGGTCCCCAACAAGGTCAGGGTATAGATATTTGGTTATTGAGATAGTTTCTCTTGAGGAAAACGACTCTTTCTATCCCAAGAGACCTCCCATGGTGGAAGAAAAGAGAGATGACAGAGAAGTATATCCTTTCAATACATTTCTTGAGGAATCCCTCGCGAAACAAAGGAATGATATGATGCACAACTTCTCCCATATCCTTCAAAGAATACCGATGGCAATAGTGGAGGCATATTTGACAAGCATCCATTTCGCAAGTGTGATTCCCTTCAAGGTACAAGTCAATTTTGATATCCCCTTATTTGAAGGCAAGATAGATGTAGATTCTCTAGAAAAATGGTTAAATCTTCTATAAGGTTATTACTCTATCCAAAACAAAATCGACAGTGAAAAGATCACCTTCGCGCTCCTTAAATCCCTTTCCCATATCAGAGCTTGGTGGGAAGGTTACTGGGAGAGGTACACCGCGAATGAATCTACACTATTTGGGAGAGAAACCACTTGGGATACATTTTTAAATGCCCTAGAGGAGGATTTCTACCCTATCGAAAACTATGATAATCAATACATGAGATGGACAACTTTGCGTCAAAAGAGAGACTAGATGGTGTTAGAGTACACCAACATATTTCATACCTTGTGCTCAAAGATGGGTATCAAAGACTCTGAGTGGCACCTGGTTTTGAAGTACCGCAGTGGTCTACACAGGTACATCCAAACATAGATGGATTTCTAGGACATCTCCTCACTAGGAGTTTCTTATCGATATGCAATAAAAATTGAGCCGAAATTCAAGCAACAAAGTAAGTCAGAGAAGAATGGACAGAACAAGGAAGACAAACCTCAAGAGAGCCAGTCCCAGATGCAGTCAAAGAATGGTAACGAGAATTCTAAGAAAGACACCAAAAAGTGGTGTGATTTCCATAATAGCCCTTGGCACAACACCGATTAATGTCGCTTAATACAATCATTGGTGTACATGCTCAAATACAAAGATACGAACCCCGAATTGGACCCTGATTCAAAAAATAACTCCAGTTGTGACACTAGAAATGGGTTCTACATCAATGACCTCCTATTTTCTGAAGTGGACCCCACTACATTTTATTATTGATAGTGGAAGCCAAAATAACATCATCTTAGCAGAGGCTGTCAAGCAATTGGATTTTCAAAAAACACCACACCCACAACCATACAACATCGGGTGGATTCACCAAGGTCAATATCTTCATGTCAGGCAATAATGTCACATGTCCTACGACTTCAATCCCTTCAAGGATGAGGTATTGTGTGATGTTTCCCCATTGGAAGTCTTTTATGTTCTATTAGGAAAGCCATATATGTGGAGGGGTCATGCTATTTATGAGTCTCAACCTCATAGCGTGATTTTTACTCTGGGGGGTCATCTATACAGGATAACATAGGTAGTTCCGAAAATTGTCCCACCAAATCTAGAGTAGTAATGTGATGGATGACCGCTCGGGAAGTCCTAGTGTTTTACATGCCTATGGAATTTTATAAACTTAGTCCAATTTATCCCACATGCATCATGGGATTTTTTTTCCTCTCACTCTCTCATATATAATTGAGGTGAAGAAGGCCCTTTAAGCATGCAATGGAGTGTGATGTAAATATTGTTGCGAATGAAGCGCAACCACTCTTTCTTTTCAGAGATAGGCTTCCCCATTCTGCCAGTTTGTGTTCTACAATGTTTTTCTCTCTTGTTCATTAATAGAATTTGGTTTTCACTATATTTTTGTGTTCTCCGCATTATCTCTGTGTATTTCCTTGTTATATATCGGTTATATTGTTTTCTTCATGTCGTTCTTAAAATAATCTGCATCATCCCCTCCGCCACCAGAGTTGATGAGTTGTGCCATAATTACATCTTAATTAGAAAATACTTTAGGTGATTTCTCCCACATACTGTCAATCCACTGATATTTCTAATGAATTTTTTGTTTTAATGTTTCTATGGAGCTTTAATGACTTGTCACACTAGCCGTCCAGCTATCTTTTTTGTGCCTGACTGTGTTTAACAAACTTGTCGTGCCAACCTACACAGTAATGTGTTGCTCATTGTAGGTGGGTCTATCCATATATTTTCATTGAACTTTACGTAGTATTCACTTTGTGTAAGATAATCAATCAAACTACGCAAGTTCTTCTACGATGGTATTTGACTCACTCTTTTTCTTTCTCATATCGCTACCCTCTTTTTGGTTTTTTCTTTCCCTTTTTTTTGTGATAATATGGTACACCTACTATAATATAGGGGTTTTGTGCTACCGAGGTCATTGCACAGATGGTTGACTATCTCTATAGAGATTCAGATGACTTCCATTCACCCTTCCATCCAAACTTTGTTCATCGAAGTTTCCCAACCACACATCACATGTCTTTGTTATCTGTTGGATTACATATGGCCCTAACCAATGCATGCAAAACTTCTTTGGGTGTTGTAGATACTTACTGTCCTAGAGCAGTACCAAGTCACCTACTTGTAAATTCTTGGTTTTAATATGTCGATCATTCTAGGCCTTCTCTCTAGATTTTTGTACCTAATGATGGAATTTGGGAAAAACTATGTCCTCCTCAAGATGGACTAACTGTGTCAATCTCTCCTTTATAGCACCTGTGTCCAAGATCTCAATGATGGATGCAATGCAAAAACTAGGTATAATGAACTCCATTGGAATTATTTCTTCTTGTCCATATACCAATTGGAATGGTGTCTTCCCTGTGATTTTCTTACTTGTAGTTCTGTATGCCCATATTATCGTAGGGATATGTAATTCCCAATCGTCGCGTCTGACATTGTAGATATTTGACAAAGCATTCTCGAAAATTTTATTGCAATTTTCTACTGTTCCATTATCCTAAGGGTGATATGGTGTACTTTTCTGATGATGAATATGAAATTCCTCAGTTAATACAACAATGGTTTGGTTAATAAAGTGTGTACCTTGATCACTAAGTAGTATGCACAAAAATCTAAACTTGGTGACTACATTCTCAAATAGAAACTACACAGCGATCTCTACAATGGAATCAATGACTGGTGTTGCTTCCACCCACCTGGTTAAATACTCAGTCATAGTGATGATGTATCTTTCTCATGATATACTTACTTGTGGGTTGATTGGACCCACAAAATCAATAACCCACTTATCGAATTCTTGCAACGTGACTTGTGGATTTAAGGGAATTTTAACACATCGATATGGTTTACCCACTCTTTGGCATACATCAAAGGACTGACAATACTCCTTCGCATCCTTGAATAGTGTAGGCCAGCAAATCCCTATGCATAAAATATTATGTGTCATTTATTTACCTGCGTAATGTCCTCCAACAATCTCATCATGTGTGTCCTCCAATATAGCTTGTCTTTCGTGTTCCAATACACAACGTCTAAAGATTCCATTTTACCCTAACTTATACAAAGTCCATGAAATTAGTTGATAGTATGCTTCCTTGACTACCAATTGTTTCTTTTTCACCACCGTCATGTCAAAGGGAGCCACACCTGTATGTAGAAACACCACAATGTCCACACAATAGTCATCCACCATCCTAACTGCGAATAATTGTGCATCTGAAATATTAGCATCTAAATTACTTGCATCCTCTCCTGCCAATATCTATGAGAGATGATATGGTCCTACATTCAGTTTCTAGGGTTTGATGATGACCTCAAAATAATATTCCTAAAATAGTAATAACCATCTTCATATTCTTCCTCCTAATATAGGATTATTGACTAAATATTTCAATGCAAAATGGTCTTTGTACATCTTGAAGTGAGACCAAAGTAGATAATGTTGTAACTTTTGGAGTGCATAGACCACGTCCAATCCTTCTCATTCTTTAGTGGTGTAATTCTTTTAAGATATAGACAGTTTCCTACTCACGAACGTAATCATATGATTGATCGCACCTTCTCTTGGCTATGAGAGAATTGCGCCCAGTGAAATGGATGATTCATCGACATGGACATGGAACTCTTTGTCCCAATCTGGGAAGACTAAAATGGGTTCAGTGACCAGTTTCTATTTCAGTTTGTCCAACCCCTTCTGTAAATCCTCATTCCATTGAAACTTGACTTCTTTCTTTAGGAGTTTTTCCATGGGTGTTGTAATCTACACGTAGCCTTTAATAAATTTCCTGTAATAACTTGTATGGCCCAACGTTTCTGTTATATTTCTAACTGAGGTTGGCAGTGCTAAATATAGAATAAAGACAATCTTGGATGGGTTAACCAATAGGCCTTGCTTGCATACTACATGTCCTATTAGAATTCCAAATTGTGTAAGAAAGATAAATTTCTTCAAGTTCAGTGAAATCTGACATTGTATGCATCCATCTAGCATCAATACAAGTACTTCTATATGATCCTGCAATAAACTAAACATCATCCAATCATCCAAATAAACTTTCAAAAATTTATGGATGAAATCCTTGAATGTTGCTACTACCACTCTAGAAAATCCTGTAGGGGCATTCTTCAATCCAAATGGCATCACTGTGTACTGATAACTTCCCCATTCTATCACAAAGGTCATTTTGTGTTTGTCTTCCTATGCAATTTTGATCTGATGATACCCCGAGAATCCATCAATGAATGAATACACTTATTGACCCCCTACTTTCTTCAGTACTTCTTCAATGAATGGAGTTGGGAATGGGTCATCTAAGAACGCACCATTCAACTTCCTTAAGTCGATGAAAATCCTAATCCCTCCAGTCTTCTTGTCCTGCACCACCATAGGGATAATACATTTGGATTATCAGACTATTTCAATGATTCCTGCATCAAGCATTCTATCTATTTCAGCCTTACCTTTCTCGTTATACCTTGGGTTCAACTTGTATGGTCTCTTTCATATTGGCTTAGCTCCAGGTTTTAGTGGAATCTTCATCTCCCCTAATTCACCTGCTATCCCTCTCATCTTTGAGAATGTATATGGAAATAGGTCATGATATTTTTGTAATACGTTTGCCACTTTCTCTATTGTCTCATCATTCCAATAGTCTCCTATATGAACAAACTTAGGGTTATCCATTTTCCTAATGTTGACTTTCTTTGTCTTTATGGGTTGTGTATATGCAATAGATACTAGATTTGGCACTTTGAATGTGTGTGTTCCTTCTATCTCTGGTACCTGTATGTTCCTGGGATCCCCTTCATCGTATTCCTCCTCCATAACATTATAGAATTACAATAGCTTATGGACCGCTAGTTTGGATCTTTACACAGTGTCTAAGGGTTCTCCTTCCATTGATTCTACGTTTGATAATATCTTAGTTCGGATGGCCTGTAGTGCTTCCTGTATGGAGGGAGATTCATTTTCAAATGTGAATATGAGTTTGAATCTCTAGACCAATCCTTCCCATGTTGTTGTCTCTCTTATCATGTCCAATTCTAAATACCAATTCCTCAGAATTGTATCCAATGTGTGTATGAATCAGTGTGTCCATTATGTTTCTAATACTGAGCACCATAAAGCCTTACATATTTCCACGTGATCCACTGAGTCAGTTTATCCTATGTATTTTTTCACACTTACTTCCACTTCATGAGGAAAGAGTATCTACATGTGTCTATTGCACTATTCCCAGTCCTTAATATTCTTTCTGTGTGTGGCCCATCATATAGTTGGAGTTTCTTTTAAGATGACATCTAGTGCTAACAACCTCTATTGTTTAGGTAACTATAATTCAAATGATTTTATAAATAGATTAATCTCATTTAGTCCATCATACCTAGGTGGGTCAAATATTTATTTTCCAATCCAATGCAAAGATCAGTTTATATGGGCACATATTCTAGTTGATACTTTGTGCATCCGCTACTGCCAATTATCTATACCAACTTTTGAATTTGATGCTCATGAACTAAAACTTTTCCAACTGAGCACACCATTCACGGTTGGATCAATATAATCCTCCATCTATGTAGTCATATTATATAAATTCTCCATGTCATTCTCTCTTGTTGACTCTGTGTATGTCTTCCCTTCTGATGGGTCCAAGGGTGCAGTAACCTTTAAATCTCCAACCTCAAAGATCATCTCCCTTATTTTCAAGTTAATAATTTCCTAGTTATCAACTACACATTCTAGTCCCATTAAATCTGGATATGGTTGACTATCATATACAATCTCAATAACTTCAAAATCCACCATGTTGTGCACCCCATCTATGTTTACATGTACTTTCGTTAGTCGTCTGATCGAGACTATCTTATGCTGATTCACAAGCCTTAACTAGATAGGGGACCATATTAATTATGGTTCTCCCATCATCTTCCATGTATTATTAAGTAGGACATTCACATATGGTCCTAAGTCTAGAATAACATTATCCACATCGTATTCTTTGATCTATGCATTAAACTTAAATTCCTCGTTGGTTCTCTTTCTGCACAATACCTGATTTACCATTCGTTGTGTGACATGGGCATCCCTTCCTTTTACACAGTGATCAATCATGTTGTATAATAGACTAAGTGAACTTCAATCTCTCATCAGTTGGATACAACTTTTTAAGAATTTGGTTAGTTTAATTACTTGTGCACTTGACTTTTCAGGTACCGTTGTGTCTTCTGGATGAGGTAGCGATGATGTGGACACTTCCCCATGTGGTTCAAGTATTTATTTTTGTATGCTATGATATGTATCTTTTTCCTGTTGTGGGTTGAATGTTGGCACATGGCCCTATAACTTCCTTACCCACTCCTCTATTTATTTTTCTTCAATTTCCATATCAGTTCTTGTGTGATATCCTCCATGTGTAACAACTGCGCTTTTTGGTTCTTCACTAAATTTTTTATCTTATACCATTTGTACATTTTGATTTTTATGCGGATTTTAATTTGGGTTTCCTATAGCCTTCCATTTTCAGATTAGTTGGGGACAGTCCTCAATTGCGTGATCTGGTTCTCTACAATATGTGCATGTGTTACAAGGGTGTTTGCACTCTTTTCGTCGTGTGATGAGCAAAAAGTGAGTGCTTACATGCCTAGTTGGGCTCTGCTAGTCATGACAGCTGTATGGTAAAAGGTTAGAAAGAAAAAAACTAAACTATTAACAAGAATTAAACAAAAACTAAATGAAAATATGAGCATAGAAATAAAAATAAAAACAAATGACAATGGACCAATATCACCAATGTATTAGCTGGTCTGATAGATGAAATCCAAATATACACAAAGGAGAAAGAGGACTTGGGTACCTTCCCTCTCCAATGGAAGGCTCTTGAGGCCCTCAACTGATTGCTCTCCTTTCAAAGAAAAGATGAAATATGGATGAAAGAACTCCAAGCCTATTCACTCAAGTGAGGGGTGAATAGCTTATGAAATGCAACTTACAATGTGTATTGCCAAAGAAGGGGTCTCTAGCAATCTCAGCAGCATAAGGTGACATAGCAGTGAAGAATTCCTTGAGAAAATGGTGTTGGTCATTCATGGCTCTTGTAAAGCATTGGAGTTATTATGCAGCTCTTTTGAATGTGAAAGGAGGCTGGGGCACAATTTGGAGTCTTTGACAACCTCCCCATGATTAATTTCGGTTGATGTCAAATGGAGCTTGGGAACCGATCCATTGAGTGGTTGGGAGGCCCGACCAACTCATCTAATCTCTTTGCATACGTTTGGTGAGTTTACCACCCACAACCATGCATATCGCTCGAATCTGTGTGAATATGTTAGCAGCGCCGTCACCTTTCGATGGAGTGCATAAGCATGCAATTTTTGGCCATTTTGCATAGTTTTGACCATACTGGCTTTAATTTTTTGGCCATTTTGCATAGTTTTGACCCTTTTGCTGTGCTGTGGAGTTAATCCTTGTGCCATGAATGACTATTTTTCTGTGTTGACGATGCGGAGTTCTTGTCGCCCTGTGCGGACGAAATTTCAGTGATAACAACGGGTTCTGGCAATCTTGGGCCAAGTGTCCTGGTTGATTACAGTTATAACAGATAATCGACCCTCATCCTCCTTGACAAAAAATCCCTCAACCTTGGCCTCAGCCAAAATTTTCCTTGTTCCCCTGATTGAAAACTCTGTGAGGATTATACTACACACCACTCCAATTTGTGTCTGTATTCCCTTCCTGGATATTGTACATATCTGATGTGCGCTCCCTTAGTAGGTCGAATGCGTGACAATTCTTTTCTTCTTTTCCACCCAATTTGAAAAAATCGCAAAACAAGTTCTTTGGAGAATTATGATATTTCTGGAGTAATGGAAACTCAGTGGCATGATGACCCCATTTCTTACATATATCATTGTATCCTCCTCTAGGTAGTGGGTTTGGTGATCATACTGCCAAGTACTATGTTAATGCTAGGCACTCGTCCTTGTGGTGGCCCTCTGTCCTGCACCTGGTATGGAATTGTTTTTGTGTTTTTCCTTTCCCTTGGTAAGCTTATCTATTTCAATTGTTAATGTAGATAATTTCATCTGAAATTGCACCATTCCCCCAGTGTCTTCTACTGGAAATGACTCTAGTTTCATTGTGATTTCAAGTGCCCTCGATTGTGACGCAACTTTCTACTGAATTATTGGTCTACAAATATGGGGTAGTAATCATGCAATGAACAACTCTTGATATTGTCGATCTAGAATTTGAAAATTCATTCTCCCCATTCCATCCTTTAAGAGATAATCATAATCCCATACTGACTCTATTTGCTCCTATTTGATCTGCTTTAGTTCAATAATATAATGCGATTTAGACTTCAACTTTTTGAACTCCTTTGATAACGCTTTCTTTATTTCTTCCAAAGTCCTAGCATGTCTAGTAGTTGTAATACCTTGTAACTTCATATACCATACTAGTGTAGGGCCCCTAAACATTTTTTCCAACTGCACAATGTTCACTGGTTTTTCCTATATTTGTTTTGTGGCCCAAACTATCTCGCAGAAAAATAAGTGTTATTCTACGTCCTCTGACCCTATTCCCTAAAAATCAGGAAGTATAAGATTATTATCTATCCCTGCCATGTTGGTTTGTGTATTCCCTCCTCTTGGTGATGTTGATATACTATGATTTTGACTCTACACACTACTCCCACTATTTATTTCGAATGGTATTGTTTTGTGCTCCTTGGATGACTATGATGGCTTTCGAAAAGTCTTCAAATTTTATTTCTGATTATGGTTACGCACATGGGGTCATGGATTCAACATAGGATCCTTTCTGAGTAGCACTTATCGACTCCTCTATTAATGGACTTCATTGACACCTCTCTTCTCCTCCTCCTAGATATGGTATCTCTACAATTTGGACTTGTGCACAAGGTTCCCATACTTCTAGATCATTGTGTGACTCTTATCTCATAGCCCCAATATTTCTCCTATTGTACCTCCTTCCTCCATGCAAATATCCAAATTCACAGTCTTCCTCTAGTGTACTACCTTCTTACATCCTAAGTACCTTCCTTCCTCTTTCATGGTGTTAGCACTAGAAGTCACCCTCAGATTGCATAGAAGGTAATCCCAGTACCCATCAGTTTATACAGTAAATGTAAATGTGTTTTCGATGATCAAATGGAGAGGACTCAATGATAATAATGTTCTAACTCCGAAATATGGACTAGCATGCATAAGCAATTGAGGTCTGGAATCAACTTCAGTCAGTAAGTTGGAGTAAGGGTGAATAGAGGGAAGAATTTGGTGAGGAGAGTGTAGAGGTATATTGAGGACATCAGGTCTTCCAACAACCTAAGGAGTAAAAACTTAAACACAAGATCCTCTTGAATTCGAATATCAAAGAAACGAAAAGAAATTATAACAACACTATAATCAAACATTCATCATAATACAGTCACAACAATCCATGTGAATTAGTCAATCATGAACTCTCTCAGTATCAGAGGAAAATGAGATGGAGTAAGAAATTTGACTTATATTAACCAAGATGTCTCAAAAAACAAATACATAACCAGAGAACCAGTGTTCTTCATAAAAATATTACAATAGACGGGAGCCTAGATCAACCATTCGACCTTTAACAAAATATCCGAACTAACTACTTATACTTAGAACTGTTGCAACCAACAGGAGTGTGATCAGACCATTTCATTCAAAGTTTTCAGTCGACGCCTACTCTGTCAGACTGTGTAGGCCTTCTTACGTCAGACGTGAGCCCAGCTCAGTGCATGCTCTACTAGAAAATCCATCCACCAGGGATATTTGGACTGACAATCAACCCCCATGGCCATTATCGCATTCCATTTATGGGGTGAGATGAGGTCTCAAACACCACCCCCATTTCCATTAAATACCTTCATAGGGATCAAGACAAGTCCTGACACCCATGAATGTTCCAGGTAGTTCCCATGAATTCTTCGAGTCAATCTCGATGCCTCGAGGCCAAGCAGATCTTCTTTTGTGACCAAATACGGGCGCTTTCGACCTTTGGCACAACTCCTCTCCATCACTCCATATTCAATGTGAACTAGGGACATGACCCTACGTAATTGCGTGATTTCAGGTGCTACCAACGGTGGTATGAAAGAAAACCACTTTTGTCCCTGCAATTCACCATGAACCGCCATGCGTCCCTTTCTAAAAACCATGGTTCTGATTGCGGATCACACCTGATATTTTAAAACGTGCAGACATTCCAACCCTGCAATTTTGCATGACCGTTGATCTTGCGATCTAAGAGTATGCCCTCTGATCAATGACTCATCTCTGGCACTTTTTAGATTGACATATCAGATCTTTCCCTTCAAAACAATAACTGATATTTGTTTCGCGGATCAGCCTTCGGGAATTTCAATTCTCAAATTTCATTTGTCTTCTACTGCTTTTATCCAGAGCGAAGGATCTGGCGATGCATGGCTCCTATTGATCGATGACTCAGATTATCTTCGGGTGCTTCGGGCTTCGACCCTTCGAGACTTTTAAATGTTTCTCATTTTAAAACTCTCGAAGTAAAACTCCCAAAGTAACATATTTGATGACGCGTGGCTCTTGTTGATCAATGGCTCAGATCTATTTCAAGCCTTCGAGACTTTAAGCCTTTGGCCACTTCGACAGCTTCAGAAAATTCGGTGCTTTGGAGACATCGTCTCTTTGGGTCTTCATCAATTCTAAGAATTTCTCATTTCAAATATCTCGAAGCTTATTTACCTGAAGGCTTGGATCGACTTCCACCTGGGCCCTTTAAAATCAACGGTTCATACACATTTCAGGGCCTTTTTCTCTGGCGCTATACTTCGTGGAAGTTGGCACTCCCAAATTCCCGTGATTTGTTGATCTGGATTGTTTTGGGAATATTCGTCATTGAAATATTAAAAATTCCTTCTACTTATTCTTCAATCCCGAAACAGACTGCTAAGAAAGTTGCGCTTTGTGTTCATGGTTGCGGCCTGCACGATCAAGGATTTGGATGATTGGCTGTGAGAAGAGAAAACAAGGAGACCAATGACTGAAACACAAGATGCAAGTGGTCACCCTTTGAGAAATTAGAGGGGCTTGGGGGAAAGATTTCACTTGGGTAAGATATTTAAGGAAAAACAGGGTGCACAAATGAACAAGGGAAAACAAAGAAAAATTTACAAGATGAAGGGGGGGAAACATAATATTTGATCTTCGAAAAAGATAGAGACGAGGCAAGAATACAGACTCGGCTATATCGACACACACCTATGGCTGATATGAAAATATAAGGCTGACTTTTTATGCTATGCAAGCACCCTCTACTTCATAAAAATAAACTTTACAGGACCTTGCTTCATGTGTATAAATATGCAAGATAAAATTATGTGTTAAGTTCATGCATCTTCTTGTAAATGTTTATGTGTGAGGAATTGTTCTTTTATATGGTTAAATATGTACTTTAAACAAATACACATCAACACAACTTGCATCAAATAAACCATCAAACTCACACCAAGAACAAGTTGATAAAGGAGTTCACCCCCCTCCGAGCTACATCTCCTTGAGCCTCCATCAATGGACTTGGCTCTCTAGGATTAATTTGTCAAAAGTTCTTTTAAAATATTATGCTCAACTCCAATGGAAAAAAAACACTGTACCATTGATATTAGAACACATAAAAACCCCAAAAATGACTAATAGAACTCTGAAAATGGATCATGGCTCATCTGGGCATGACCTCTTCTACATATGGCCATAAGCTTCCCTGAGCTTATATTTGGAAAAAACACCTGTAAAAGTCCTCAACAGCCTTTGAAACCTGTCCCAATGTGTTCAGAGCATAGCAATTAGCCAAAAATGATTATTCAATCACAGAAAACAAACATAAGCTCACCAAACCATGTCCTCAATCAATGAGGACTTCAAGCTCCCTAGAGCTTGCTGAAACTTCACTGGTAAAAAACTTGAAAATAAAGTCTTCAAATGTCCTTGATAACAGTGCCAATGGATTCAGGACGTTCACAAACCCCTAGCCGGGCTTTTACGGCACCTCAATCGGCCAAAAGATGAAGAAGTTAGGCCTCTTACATTTTCCTCCTTCAACCTTGCTGAAAACTGGTTCGCCAAAATGCACCCTTGTCCATTAAACCTGGTACACATGCAATATATAGCGTAAAAACTTTGCACCAGGCGCAACCGCGCCAATGGTGAAAACCGTAGAACGGTTAGGGCGCCTCCAGCCCCTAACCGCCTAGCACCTGGCCACATAAGGGTCATATGACCTCGCGCATAAACAAAAGGGGCTAAACACCGTTGTAATACCAAAACCCGCGCTCTTGGTTGTGGTCATATGGAATAACACAAAGGACCATGGGCTAAGTTTAAAACCTCGCACGCCAATGGTTACAACCACACGCATACAACATGGTCATATGTACAAAGGCATAGAACCGGGTCGTTTACATATTCGCACGCCAAAGTAATGTAACCGTGCTATATGTTTTAAACCACACGCACAACATATTATAACCGTGGTCATATATTAACGCACAAAACCGTGGGTTGGGGGTTAAGCCCCGGACCGACCCCCCGCCAATTAACACAACAGACAACTTTAAATGTATTAAAGTTCGCATACATTACAAGTAACATCGTGTGGCCTATTGGCACGACGGACTTTGTTAAACCGCTTACCAAAGGGGGAGGTCACTGGTTCAAATCCGGTCGGCTCCACAAAATTTTAAACAACAAACCAATAAACCATTAGCCAATAAAGGGGTGCCACGTGGCAGCCCATGACTGGGCCACGTGGCACCACACCATTTGCCGAAAAATGATGCCATGTGTCACAACACAATTCACCCAGATGTCAGCCAATCTGAAACTGTCATGTCACCTATGCCACATCAGCATGTATGGTCAAGCCACGTCAGCATCCATACGGAATGTACGGACTGCACAGTCAACACTCATTTTGTTTTGCCTATTTGACTTTCCGAACAAATCACTATATCTTTCGCTCCCGACGTTCGTTTGAGACGAAACGAATTGCGTTGGGTTCGTGAGGACAAGGGCTATGCTCACGTTTGTTTTGAGGAAATTCCGAGAATGTTGATTTTTGAGCTAAAATTTGACCCCTGGTCCAGATTTTGATCACACCTTCCCACTGAAAGGCTTTTGGACCCACAAAAGCTTATGATTATCTGTCTTCTTTCAAGTTATATCAACT
>SNQJ01S0156148.1:0-20118 GCA_010110895.2 Picea sitchensis | reverse complement strand
CCATGAGAGATCCTCTCCTTTTATAAGTTGAAGAGGATAAGGTGAGGAGGTTAGGATGATCCCACTAAATCATGAAAGCGAGTAAGATCCAAACCATTCGTATGCCACCTCACCATGGAAGTTTCTCCTTCTGGAAGCATCGAGAAGATGCTCGTTTTTCCCACGTATGAGCATTATCACACCCTGCTTATAGAGAAACCTGTGAACCTCTCGCAACCCAGCTATGGTGCATCCTGTGAGAATCAGGCATTCTCGCACCCTAGCCATAGTGCATCATGCTAAAATCATCTTTAATAGGATTTTCATAAAGGAAAATGCAACTTATTTTCTTAGGAAAATTTCTTCTCCCTTCTTTCTTCAGGAACTCGGGCCACTAACCCCTCTGAAGACTACAAACAGGTATAAATCATTAGCGATCATAGGGATGACGAAAATAATGTATAACATTGGTTGATATTGAATTCAAGAAGCATGATCCCCACAAGATCATGTCAAACCACTTATCTCTAGACAATCTAAAGATATATGAGCATGAATATTCCCTTCAGGATGAAATATTTTGGGGAGTAAGGTCATACCAGGAGGTGTTGAGCAGAGTCCAAACTCTGACTCCAAATAAATTAGCTGAGTTCTACAATTTAGAAAGACACAGGAGAAATAGTTTACCTAAAGTCTTACAGGGAGAAACCCAGACACCTCCATCTACACAAGTTGTGACTCAGGGTTTAGAAACAAGAAGTTCCATTGGACAAGTCACTCAAGAGAGTTTGGAGAAAACTAATGTTTTGACACAGAAAGAAAATATTGCATTACCAAATTCACCCGGTAATCAAACTAAAGCTCAAATTGAAGCTTTGTTAAAAAAGGAACAGGAAACACCATCATCCACACCAGATAAATAGGCTACTAGCATAGTAGGGCAACAACCATCCACCGATATAGGCAGTCCTGTCAAGTTGGTTACACCTTTATAGTTTAGTCAGGGGAACCCAAATGATGAAGTTGTATTTATAGAAGATCTTACTCCTATTTCGGCTGAAGAAATTCCCCCTTATGACTTCTTTTTCAGCAAGAAGAGGAGGGCTATAGTTAAAAGATAAATGCACCAAAGGAAGGGTGCCACTGTAAAAATACAAAGAGTGTTGTATGATGGACAAGCTTTAGACAAGGCAGACTTCGCTATGGAAATGGCAGGATAACTGGGGGATTTTTCCACGGAAAATCAATGTTCAGTAAGGAATCTAGCAGAACAACTGAAACAAAAGAATCTGTTAGTGATACAGTTGCATAACCAAATAAAGACTATGGAACATAGTGTAAAAAATAAGATGAACTAGGATTTCGATCAAATCAGATCTTACGAGAGGCATCAAATTCAGCAGCTGCAAGCGAGCATTGAGGAGTTCCAAAGGAATTCACAGGTTGATAGATAATATTCCACTCAACAAGAATAATTGATCAAACAACTTTAGGCCAAGGTACATTTAGCCGAAGTTACAGCAGTGGAGGTGGCTACTTTCCAAGATCAGGCATTGGAGGTGCAAGAGAAGTTGGAATTATCCCAACAAAACCTTTTTACGAAAGTAGAATTTGTTCAAAGTTGTTATCGGGTGGCAGACCTTTCTCTAAAAAAACATTTGCATTAAGGAGAGAGAATCCACTACATCTCGAGCTATGTTCCAGGAATCCATTTTAATAGAAGCAAGGGATGAAATGGAAAAGATCCCTCGATTGTCTCTTTCGGAGCAAACCCGAGGTGACATAATCCTGAAGACATGGGAGACAAATCTAGATGAAAGCAAAAGATTAGCCAGGGAAGTAAATAAGGCTTGTGAGGAAGCATTGTCTTCACTCGACAAGGGGTTACTGAACGTCGAAAGAGATAGTATCCTTGAGGCTCTGGGCCAGATTGACATAGAAAAAAATCAACTTAATGCTAAGACAAGCATAGAAGAGGCCCAGATGACCATCCAACAATTGAAACAAATTGACCTTATCTAGATTAACAAGTGGATAGTGGATCCCAATTTACAACTACAGACTATATCGTTGGAAGCAAGGAAGATACAAGATAGGTTGCCTCATATAGAAAATAATTTGTATATTTTCGAGGCGAATGACACAACAGAACCTTCCAAGTTAGTAGTGCAGCTAGTAAGCAGATGCGTCCAGTGTGCCGAACACGGGAAAGCTAGCATATCTGGAAACAAATGAGACAACCTAAACCTACTATTTCCATGAGTCATGATCATATTCCAGTTGTCTTCGAGTTGGAAGATATGAAGAAGAAACGTCCCTACCTGCAAGCGAAGAGATAGAGTGAATGATTATGGGACCTTTCAGTTTACATATTGTAATATTTATCATTTTATCTTATGAGAAGTCTGATCATTTTAGGTTGAGACCATTTTGTATAAATATTTAAATCAAAGACTTATTTCAGGCTGCTTCTTGTCAGATCTAATAGAGAAAACTCTCCTTTTGTGATTATTAATACAAGTGCATATAGGGATTCCAACTTTTGTGCAGTTTGAGCTATGTTTTTCTCTTGTATTTCATATCTCTATATTTATTTATGTTATTCCTTGACAAGTGAGTGTTTTCAATTTAGTACTATTGCTACTACAATCACATTAAACTGATTATTTGATAAGCAAACAATTTTTCCTCTGCATTCACTATAAGTAAATACAAGACTTGTGAGCTACTTGGATCATTGCATATCATATCCTTTCAAGGGTGCATTCTTTATTTTCTTCTATTGTGAATAGGGTAAGATTCACCTTCCATTGATGCCTCATTTTTTTTCATAGTTTTGTAAGTTTCTCCCACGTCATCTGATTTTATAAATCAAATCAGACGAAAAATCACGGCCTCTGTCCTACTCTATCATTAGTTTATTTGAGGATTAATTCTTATTTAACTAATGGAAGAAAAATCACCTTTTAAAAACATTCCTTTATATTTCTGATGCCTGACATTATTTTTTGAGCCATAAGTTTAATCTCAGGAACAACATCTTTTTGGCGCCATTATCGAGGACGGAGAAACGAAGTTATTTTTCCCTAGGGAAACGACAAGGTAACGTTATGTATTTGATAGTAAAAAAATATTGAATACTGTATTAATTCTATTTTATCTTTCACTTGGCGACTCCACTACAGATAAATTGGCATTTGGTCGAAAGAATACCAGGAAGAACCCAGACGATCAGCAGACTACGCCTGTATCTGATCCCGAAAAGTTGCTAAAACCCAAGGGATACTTCAAGTCTACTGCTTCATATTCAGGTAAGAAGTACCAACACAAAATAACTCAAGTCAATACTAAGGTTCTAGTCGAAGGATTTACTCCTGAAGAAAATTTTAAACGAACACCTTCTACAGATGCCTCAACTAGCGAAACCGCAATAAAGATTGAGATTGACCTGCCTGATACTCAGAATAGTTTGAATAAAAGATCCTCTTCTATACTTGCTATCGTTACTTTTATGTCAACCCCATCCTCACCCCAAACCAAACCCAAAATCCTGAGGAGTGCACTTTATACCCCGATTTGTCTCCTACGAGTTTGCTTATCTATACATCTTGTAAGTCTAAAGAAGCTAGTCCACGTTTCTCGTTCCCTCCTCTTCTAGAATTTGCATCTTATAACGATCATTTTCCATTTTTTCCTTCACTACATCCGGAGGAAGTTGAAAATTCACCGCTTCAGTCCCTAGAAGTTTACGAAAACCCTCTCTTTAACTCTCGAAGTTCATCCCCTCAACGTCAAATGGTTGTTGTTGGAGGAGGTGGTGTCGGAGGTGGAGGCGATCAAGAACCACCTCTGCCCGCTAGGATTTTTTCCAGAGTGGCAGCCAGATACGCTCCTTTAGTCCTCCCCTTGTCCTTCATGATTTACCCGAAAATTATATGAATAACTTACCAAAATTCACGGGAGAAGGAGATTTAACTGCCACAGAGCACATAAACTTTTTTGACCAATTCGTTGATATCCTCGGCATTGAGCATGAGGATGTTTACTCAAGACTTTTAGTGAAAAATTTTGAAGGACAAGTAAGAATCTGGTTTTGAGGGCTCCCAATAGGTTCTGTAGGATCTTACGACGCACTAGAAAACGTTTTCTTAAGGCAGTGGGGGGGGGAAGAAAGATCACTTGTATTATCTGACGGAATTTGGGGCTCTAAGGAAAAAGAATTTTGAGTCAGTCCTAGAATTCACCCAGAGGTTTAACAAAATCTATCATAAGATTCCAACAGAAGTTAAACCCTCTCAACCTGCAGCTAAAGTGACTTTCGCAGGGGATTTCGAGCCCGACTTTGCCCTACTTTTAAGGGAAAGGAGATATGCTACCCTCACAGGAATGCAAGATGACGCCATTGAAATCGAGTTGAACATGATGGAATCAAGTAAACTAAAAGCCAAGGTTGAGATAGGAACCAAAGAAACTAAACACTTCAGGGAACAAGCTGGACCCTCTGGATCTGGCAGGTTCACAGAGGAAAAAATGGATGACATGGCTAAGATAATCAAAGGTTATCAAATAAAATCTCTATAATGGAAATATACCAAGATAAGCCTGATATTTTTGCTAGGAGAGATTTCAAAAGGAATCCCAACCCACAGATCCAGCAGAGACAAGTAAAAAATGAGTACCAAAAAATCAAAGCCCCTTTTAAAACAGAAAAATTCATGCAAAATGATGATATGCAAGACTATGAGGGGTTAGATGAAGATATAAACAACCTCTATGATAATGAACAAGAACCTCACTTAACCAGATAGGATTACGAAAGGTCTTTAGATTAAGAACTGTTGTTTGGAAATGAGGAAAGTATAAATAATCTGGGAGAATCTGACTATCAAGGAATTGTCGTCTCTATAATGGTTGAGCTTCAACAGAAATATAATCTAAGGCCTAGAGATAAAAATTATACAACCGCTCCACCGAAGAAGATCTTTTCGAGAACTAAAACGAATGAGGCAGTTCAACCATCCACTGAAACGAACATTGCCAAAACAAAAACAGTTGAAACACAAGCTACCAAAACAAAGACAGTCGAAATAAAAGCAAAGCAAACTAATAGGCCAGAAAAAAGAGAAACAGAGATCCCAACCAGAGAAGCCAAAAATACAATTACAAGTTTCAATCTGGAAAACAAAATTAATAAAATCAAAATTCATGTACCTCTAGTTGAACTAGTGAAAAATCCGATGTATAGAAAGCAAATTGCCAAGATGATAAATTTCTCGGATGTTGAAAGTCATGCGGATGTTATTAATTTAGAATATGATAGACCTACTATAATGTTTGGTCTGCATATCGAAAATGATAAAGATTGTGTCACTCCTTTTTATATTACGTTGATTGTGCATGATCACCTACTCCATAACTGTATGTTGGATTTTGGATCCTCCCACAACTTAATGCCCAAAGTCATTATGGAAAAACTGGGTCTCGAGGTTACTAGACCATATCGATATCTGTATTCTTTTGATTCAAGAAAAGTTAGTGCCTTGGTATGATTAAATATTTGGTGGTTAATCTTGCACAGATCCCTATAAAGATTATTCTAATGGATGTAGTCATTGTTGATGTTCCTGCAAAGTATGTCATGTTGTTATCCAGGTCTTGGGGAGCCAAGCTCAGAGGATCACTTCAACTGGACATGATGTATGCCACGATCCCAATTTTCGGTGGACAGTTCACCGGACTATACAGAGAGACAAGGTTGGCGTATATTGTAAGTGACCCACAGAACCCAAATATTTACCCGGTATGTGTCGTTGATTAGGATCTAGGAAACTGTATATTATCAATTGATGATAATTTCAATGAATGTACAGAAGAAGAAAACAAAAGAATAGAAAAAACAAACAAAAATGTAAATAGTACAGGAGTTTGGAAAACAAATTCAATGGTGCTTCGTCTTGGGAAGGAGCAGGAGTTTGAGTGTTGTTTGTGGCACCTGGAGATGAATTCATTATTACTTTCTCATACATATTACAGTGGGACATTGATTATACAAATAACATATGCGAGTATGAAGCTATGGTCTTAGGATTAGAGGTTGCCTGGAAGCTGAAAATTCAAAATCTGATAGTTTATAGCGATGCAGAAATGATTGTAAAATAGATAAGGCAATAGTATCAAGCGAAACATCCAAGGCTGAGGTCGTACAGAAACTACGCCTGGGATTTGATAGAAAACTTTTTCTCCTCGTTTAATATTCATCACATTCCCGGAGTAGAAAATCAACAAGTTGATTCTCTAGCGAAAGCAGCGGCTACTTTTATGCCACCTATCGTCCTGAAGATAAAATATCACATAGAAATGAGGCACAGGCCTTCAATACCAAATAATTTTCAACACTGGCAGGTCTTTGAAGAAGATGAGCAGATTAAGCAATTTCTCGAAATGGTGGATGAATTTTCTGAAACACACATCGACCAGGAAAATCAGAATGACCCTACTTGGATCATGCAGGAAGGTGAAGATCCTCAGAAGTTCCAGGATAAGATCGCTAACCACCACATGTTGGTGCTAAAAAACAATGATATCCCTAAAGGTTTGATCCCTTTAGAAAGATTATTTGATAAGGATGGTATACCCCTAAAGTCTACCTTGCAACCTTAGCCCGAAGAGGTCGAAGATTGTAATATAGGCACTAAGGAAACCCCTAAACTGATCAAAATATCTAAATACCTTCCACCCGAGATGAAAAGTAAATATTCTGAGATGCTCAAATAGTACAAAGATGTTTTCGCCTGGTATTACGATGAACTGAAAACTTATGATACCACTATCATCGAACATAAAATCCCTTTAAAGAAAGGCATAAAACCTTTCAGACAGAAACTCATACAGATAAACCCTACAGTCCTTCCTGTAATAGAAAGGGAGGTAAAAATCTCCTTGATGCAAATATTATTGTTCCACTCGTATATTTCGAGTGGGTAGCCAACTTAGTTCCAGTTAGGAAGAAGAATGGTGAAATCAGACTCTGTGTGGATTTCAGGAACCTAAACAGATCATCCCTTAAAGACAATTATTCACTCCCTAAAATGGATCACGTTCTGGAAAAAGTGGTCAGGGCTAACAGAATGTCTATGATTGATGTATTTCCAGGTTACAATCAAATTGCGGTCCACGAAGATGACAAAGAAAAAACTGTGTTTACTACTCCATGGGGTAGTTTCATGTACGATAAAATTCCATTTGATCTGATGAATGCAGGGGCCACCTTTCAATGGGCAATGGACATAGCCTTTGTCGGTGAGAGAGATAAGTTTGTCGTCATTTATCTCGATGATTTAACTATTTTTTCTAACTCATATGCAGATCACTTGGTACACCTCAAACAGACGTTCGAGAAATTCATAAAATTTGGTTTTTCACTCAACCCTAAGAAATCCCATTTTGCTATGCAAGAAGGTAAACTCTTAGGCCACATAGTATCTAGAGAAGGAATCAAAATCGATCAGAAAAGGGTTTAAGCTATAGATACAATCAATATTCCTAGAAACAGAAAGGAGATCCAATCTTTTTTAGGAAAAATAATTTTTTTAAGATGATTCATTCCAAATTTCATTGAAAATGTTAAATTGACTACAGATATGTTGAAAAAAGACAACAAGGTCAAATGGACAACTGAAGCTAAAGAATCCTTCAAACGCATCAAGAAAGTGATAGGGGAAGCACCAGTGTTGCCAGCCCAGACTACATGAAATATTTCTTGATCTTTTCATTCGCATTCGAACATACTATCGTAGTCGTGCTCTTACAGAAGAATGATGAAGGTTTCGAGCAGCCGATAACATTTTTTAGTAAAATCCTCAGAGACGCCGAGTTGAAATATGATATATTAGAAAAATAGGCATACGTTATGTTGAAGGCCCTCAAAGCTTTCAGGACTTACATGTTGCATTCCAAAATAATTTCCTACGTACCAACCAGCTCTATTAAAGATATATTGGCTCAACCAGAAAGTGACGGAAGGAGGGGTCGATGGCTAGAAAAGATTTAGGAATTCAACCTTGAGGTAAAACTGACTAAACTCGTCAAAGGTCAAGGCCTAGCTAAGCTATTCACCGAATCAAATTTCAAAGCACTTGGGATAAATCATCTGCAATCTTACGAAGACATTCCAGATATAGAAGAATTTGATGATCAGCCACCTACAACTCAAATTCAAGAAAACTTTTCCTCCTTTGCCTGGTATGGCGACATATTTTCATATCTCCTAACTCTTCAGTGCCCAAGTGATATGACTCCTTCTAAGGTGAGAACATCGAAGTTGTACGCGATAAAATATTGCATCATCAACAACCAACTGTATTGGAAGGATCCCCTAGGTGTTTTACTAAGATGTCTGATAGAATCTGAAATGGAGAATGTTATAAATTAGTTCCATGAAGGGGTGTGTGGAGGACACCACGCCTGGAGGGAAATGGCCTATAAAATCCTGAGAGCTGGATACTATTGGCCGAAATGATTTACGAACTTGAACACTAAATTTAGAGCCTGTAACTCTTGTCAACTCTTCTTGGGCAAGCAAAATCTTCACACACTACCCTTGATTCCAGTAAAAATAGAAGCTCCATTTCAACAATGGGGTATGGATTTTATCAGAGAAATCCATCCACAATCTAGTGCACAACATAAATGGATTTTAACCATCACAGACTATTTCACCAAATGGGTAGAGGCCATTCCGACATGAAATGATACAGATTCAGTGGTGATCAATTTCTTAGAAGAAAACATTTTATCAAGATCCGGTTGTCCTCGGAAGATAGTTACGGATAATGCCCAAGCCTTCAAATCCATGGCGATGGCTATGTTTTTTCAAAAGTATAACATTTCACTAGGACATTCCACAGCCTACTATCCTTAGGGAAACAAATTAGCCGAATCATCGAATAAGATCCTAATCACCATAATAAAAAAGGTGTTGACTGAAAATAAGAAATCTTGCCATGTTCATTTGAAATATGCTTTGTGGGAAAATCGAATCGGCACTAAGAAATCAATCAGAATGTCCCCTTTCCAAATGGTGTATGGTACCGACGTGGTCCTCCCCATAAATCTCACTCTACCCGTGATGAAGCTTTGGCAAGACGTGAAGGAAGAACCGAATGATGTTACCATAAGAATAAACCAGTTAATTGAAGTCCAACAAAATAGGGCTAAGGTGGATGAGAAACTTCAAAGATATCAAGATAATATGAAAGCCATGTTTGATAATAAAAAAATCTAAAGATAGGGAATTTATCCCTGATGACCTAGGTTTGAAGTGGGACGCTAGAAAAGAAGACGCAGGAAAGCACGACAAGTTTGATCACATCTTATTTGGACCCTTCAAGGTCGTATCTTCTGAGGGAAAGAATTCATTCTTATTAGAAAACCTTGATGGGAAAATCCTTAACACCCCTATCAACAGGCGTTACCTGAAACACTTCATGCAATAATCAGATTCCAAATTCCCATTGTATATATTGGTTTGATTTTCATGTTTTGATTTGCAGTTTTTCGTTTCTTTGGTAAGTTTTTACTTTTATAGTAAATAAGACAAGTTTTGTTGTTTTCATAAAAAGCAGAAATATTAAAACAAGTAACACATATCGTTTTGTTTTCTGCAAAAGTTATGACATTTCTCATGTTTTTTTTTTCAGGCAGAATACTTATCGATAGTTGATAAATAAGGATGTATCAAAAACCGACACTCACTTTTCAGAATGGTTGGCTTTCTCACAAAACAAGTGAAAATTAATAATGGTTTTTGTTGAAAATACAAATGAAATCCAAGGTATGAAATTCTATGCTTATTGTTGTTCAAAAAAGAATGCTAAAAGGAATCTTATAAAACCTAAATAAGGTTGTACTCATGTAAAAATGGTCACCTGATCAAAGATTATAAAAATCCAAGATTCTAAATTTTCTGAATCAAATGAAAATAATGCGAAGGTAAAAGGAAAATAAAACTAAAAGAAGCCCACTAATCAAAAAGTAGGTTGGAGTGGAAATGAGATCCCTTTCAAAACCTCTGACTCCTTGTTTTGTTTCCTTCTAGCATGTCCGAAAGTTTTTATTCTATCCCAATTTTCACTACTGGATCTTAAATCTTCACAGTAAGACAGATTTCGCCTTGACTAGGAAGCCTAAAAAACCAGACCTTCAAAATGAGAATGGGTGGAAATATTTATGATTCCTATGATATTGACTAGAAGAAAGTATGTCTAGTCTAATCCTAACTACTTTATCCCTTCTAGCATATTTAAACTGATTAGTTTCACTCAAGGAAAATCCATGGAAAATAAAAACTCCCTGTGAGAACTTCCCTGTAGGATAAGGTGTTTTGAAGGTCAGGAGAGTATTAGTCTAGAGTTAATCAAAGTGAGTTGACAGACTTTCGGTGCTAAATTATAAATAGATATCATCCCCTATATGATACATACAAATTGATTGCCCCCACTTCCAAAATATTAAAATATAAGACAAATGGTGAAAGGAAATTTGAAATTCGATTGCCCCCATCTTGTCCAAAAGAGATGATGAAAGGAAATTCAATGGGAAATGTAGATAACTTCACCTATGATATCTGCAAGGTTGTTATACATGTATATAATGTAATATGGTAGCTAGTCCTCTTTTCGACAAGATTTACATCCTAAACCAACAGGGGACTCCCGAAACTAAATCGTTAAATTTACTTTTCCTTGATGTGAACAAAATCAACCAAAGTCTGGTAGATCAGTTAAGGTTGTTTTGATTATCTTAAACAAATCCAAAATCAGTTTCAGAAAAGAGAAACTATTAATAGCCTAAACTCAGTTACTTTGAATGATTAAGTTTTTGAAAGTTTTCTTAGACAAGGTTGAAGTCTAATTTCCTTCTGTATGATTTTTCAAAGGTGTTTCCCATAAACCCATTGATGACTCCATTAACCCAATAGAGGCACTTGGTCTACTATTCTGCCATGCCTCGCAGGGAGACGCGATCCCCAGATGGAGCCTATCTTGGAAAACTTTTAAAATTGTAAGCCTTAAGGCACGTACAAGGTCCACCATCGATTAAATTTCCTCGTCGATCAAACGACCCATTTTCCCGAGTTTTTTGGAGCCACCTGATTGTTAAAAAGGTCAAGCCTCTAGAGACTGCTTCGGAGTTTCTGGCTTCATAATTTCATGCTTCGAGCGTTTCAACATGTAGCAACTCCAACGTCTCTATGTTCAAAAAGTGTTCTAAAGATCCTAGTCCCAATACATGTGTACCCCAAATAATCTTTGACACATCATTACGGGTAATGGTCGGTTGAAAAGGTAAGCTTCACTCATCTGGAGTTTGGATATTCACCATTCATCACACTCTAGATTCACGAAGTCTGAATTCCCGAAATATCGTAAACACTAAGCAAGTTTAATTAAAGATTAAAGACAATTAGCAAATGATTAATCACTTCGTGATTTCGAGTTTCGAAAATCTTATCTCGGGCTACTATCAAAATCCCGAAGTCTGAAAACCCAAAAAGCACTTAACGATAAACACAATTAATTAATGGGTTAAACAAGATTATCTCACAATTGAGTTTTCGCTAAACTAAATTTCAGAAAGTTTCAAATCTTATTTATCCAAGCTCTCGGTTGCAAACCAGCAAATATTAATGGCATTAATTGTGGCTCAACAGAAATGATTTTGAATAAGATCGTGGATCACCGCCTAGCTTTTGCATTAAAGTTAATGAATACATTGTCAGTAAAGGTATTCATAAATTGATACACTTGAGGTGAAAAAAGATATTGAAGTTTGAATTCCATTTGTGTTTTCACATAACGAGGAGCTTGAACAGACTAAGAGGCTTATGGGTTTCCCTGTAACATGTAGCATAGTTCTGAGCTCACTACTATCATGGCTCCGTGGAAAATGGCTAAAGCGGCTAGTGAAATCACGAGCCAAAACACAGATGTCCTCTCGGACACATCGCCAAGAGTTGTAGATACCGTGAAAACCTGGACGCGGGTGTTTCATATCCTACAATACTAGCTAATCAACTTCCTAGAAGAGTCGAGATATGAGGTGAGTGAAAATCAGGCGACGAAGCTCAAATACATAGCTCAATCAGTGCTGCATAAAATAGCCACGTGGCCGAGAATCATGTTGTATAACGACATGATAGGTTGGGCCATGGAGAACATTGACGTCTCAACCAAGAGCATCCACAATTCATAGAAATTTGTTTTTGGGTATTTTCGACCGGAACATATACAGGTGATGTACAAATTATCCTCGGCTTTCAAATACATTTACAATTCCCCTTTCTTAACAAAGTTCAATGAAGAAGAGTGCACGCAAGGTGGAAAGAATTACCCTGAATTAATCAAGAACTGGTGGGCACACCCTGAGAAGTTCAGAGTAGACACACATGGCATATATTCCACTACATCATTACACACCCATATGATGTATGTGGCCATGATGCTATGTAGACTCTTTGGGAAAGAAACCTTTGCTCACTTCTTTTTATCATGGGTACCAATCATGCACGAAGTTGTAGAAGGTTTTTCTTTCAATTAGGCCAAGATATTATCATACAGTTTGGCCAAGGAAGTCACAGAATATTAGTCATTAAAAGCCAAAGGGAAACCTGCCCCTTTCTACATGTTAGCATACATTATGGATGCCATTTGTTTTATGAAACTGTTTCCTTTGATGAACTAGAGCTAGACTCCGACCAACGTTGAGCCCATACATTTCTATCACTCCAAGTTGTGGGAGGATAAAGAAAAATATTTCTTCTACAAAATCTGCAACTATGTGGTGGTGTCGATGCATATTTCTCTCTACGGTTTCCCACCTCCCAGGATTTCAGACAAGATCACAACCAACCTAGGGAAAATAGCAGACTGGTACATTGAGGAACATTTCTCCTACGTCAGAGTTTTTGGGTGTTCAGTTCCCCCACATGAAATACTAAAGTTTCTTCTGGATTGGTTGGTGTGCCGAGAGATAGCCTATCAAATTGTAACAGGGGGAATCATCAAAGAATTAAAAGTGGCGCAGAAAAAGGTGTGGTCAACCTTCCCTTTACAAATTGGTATGTTCTCATTGTTTGATTTCGGCCACTCAAAAGTGGAGGCCGTAGCCCTAGAAGAAATTAAGCTGGTTGATATTGAATTCAAGAAGCATGATCCCCACAAGATCATGTCAAACCACTTAGCTCTATACAATCTAAAGAGATACGAGCATGAAGATTCCCCTTAGGATGAAATATTCTGAGGATTAAGTTCATACCAGGAGGTGTTGAGTTGAGTCCAAACTTTGACTCCAAATAAATTAGCTGAGTTCTACAATTTCCAAAGACACGAGAGAAATAGTTTACCTAAAGTCTTACAGGGAGAAACCCAGACACCTCCATCTACACAACAATTTGTGACTCAGGGTTTAGAAATAGGAATTTTCAGTGGACAAGACACTTAGAAGAGTTTGGAGAAAACTGATGTTTTGACACAGAAAGAAAATACTGCATTACCAAATTCACCTGGTAATCAAACTAAAGCTCAAATTGAAGCTTTGTTAAAAAAGGGACAGGAAACACCACCATCCACACCAAATAAATTGGCTCCTAACACAGCAGGGAAACAACCATCCACTGAGATAGGCATTCCTATCAAGTCGGTTACACCTTTACAGTTCAGTCAGGGGAACCCAAATGCCAAAGTCGTATTTATAGAAGATCTTACTCCTATTTCGGCTGAAGAAATGCACCCTTCCGAATTCTTTTTCAGCAAGAAGAGGAGGGTTATAGTTAAAAGAGAAACACACCAAAGGGAGGGTGCCACTGTCAAAAGACACAGAGTGCTATATGATGGACAATCATTAGATGAGGTAGACTTCCCTATGGAAATGGCAGGCTCACTGGGGAATTTTTCCACAGCAAATAAATGTTCAGTAGGGAATCTAGAGAACAACTAAAACAGAAGAATTTGTTAGTGAGATAGTTGAAGAACCAAATAAAGACTATGGAACAAAGTGTAAAAAATAAGATGAACCAGGATTTCGATCAAATCAGAGCTTACGAGAGGCATCAAATTCAGTAGTTGCAAGCGAGCGTTGAGGAGTTCCAAAGGAATTCACAGATTGATAGAGAATTAGCCACTCAGCAAGAATAATTGATCAAACAACTGCAGGCCAAGGTAAATTTAGTTGAAGTTACAGCAGTGGATGTGGCCACTTTCCAAGCTCAGGCATTGGAGATGCAAGAGAAGCTGGTATTAGCCAAGAAAAACCTTTTTACGAAAGTAGAAGTTGTTCAAAGTTGTTATCGGGTGGCAGACCTTTCTCTAAAAAACATGTACATTAAGGAGAGAGAAGCCACTGCAACTCGAGCTATGTGCCAAGAAGCCATTTTAATAGCAATAAGGGATGAAATGGAAAATATCCCTCGATTGTCTCTTTTGGAGCAAACCCGAGGTGACATAATCCTGAAGACATGGGAGACAAATATGGTTGAAAGCAAAAGATTAGCCAAGGAAGTAAATAAGGCTTGTGAGGAAGCATTGTCTTCACTCAACAAGGGGTTACTAGACGTCGAAATAGATAGTATCTCTGAGGCTCCAGGGAAGATTGACATAGAAAAAAATCAACTTAATGCCAAGACAAGCATAGAAGAGGCTCGAACGACCATCCAGCAATTGAAACAAATCGACCTTATTCAAATTAACAAGTGGATAGTGGATCCTAGTTTACAGCTACAGACTATATCATTGGAAGCAAGGAAGATATAGGATAGGTTTCCTCATATAGAAAAGAAGATGTATATTTTCAAGGTGAATGACACAAGAGAACCTTATAGGTTAGTAGTGCAGCTAGTAAGCAGATGTGTCCAGTGTGTCAAACATGGGAAAGCTAGCACATCTTGAAACAAATGATACAACATGCACCTACTATTTCCATGATTCAAGATCAGATGCCAGTTGTCTCCGAGCTGGAAGATATGAAAAAGAAACGTCCCTACATGCAGGCGAAGAGACAGAGTGAATGATTATGGGACCTTTCAGTTTACATATTGTAATATTTATCATTTTAGGTTATGAGAAGTTGGACCATTTTAGGTTGAGACCATTTTGTATAAATATCTAAATCAAAGACTTATTTCAGGCTACTTCTTGCCGGATGTAATAGAGAAAACTCTCCTTTTGTGAGTATTAATACAAGTGTAGACATGGATTCCAACTTTTGTGCAGTTTGAGTTATGTTTTTCTCCTGTATTTCATATCTCTAGATTTCTTTATGGTATTCCTTGATAAGTGAGTGTTTGCAATTTAGTACTACTTCTACTACAATCACATTAAATAGGTTATTTGATAAGCAAACATTTTTTCCTCTGTATTCACCATAAGTAAATACAAGACCTATGAGCTACTTGGATCACTGCATAGCATATCCTTTCAAGGGTGCATTATTTATTTTATTCTACTNCGTCCCTACATGCAGGCGAAGAGACAGAGTGAATGATTATGGGACCTTTCAGTTTACATATTGTAATATTTATCATTTTAGGTTATGAGAAGTTGGACCATTTTAGGTTGAGACCATTTTGTATAAATATCTAAATCAAAGACTTATTTCAGGCTACTTCTTGCCGGATGTAATAGAGAAAACTCTCCTTTTGTGAGTATTAATACAAGTGTAGACATGGATTCCAACTTTTGTGCAGTTTGAGTTATGTTTTTCTCCTGTATTTCATATCTCTAGATTTCTTTATGGTATTCCTTGATAAGTGAGTGTTTGCAATTTAGTACTACTTCTACTACAATCACATTAAATAGGTTATTTGATAAGCAAACATTTTTTCCTCTGTATTCACCATAAGTAAATACAAGACCTATGAGCTACTTGGATCACTGCATAGCATATCCTTTCAAGGGTGCATTATTTATTTTATTCTACTGTGAATAGTGTAAGATTCATCTTCCATTGATGTCTCATTTTGTTTCACAGTTTTGTAAGTTTCTCCCACATCAGCTAATTTTATAAATCGACTCAGACGACAAATCACAGCCTATGTCCTTCTCTGTCATTAGTTTCATTTGAGGATTAATTATTATATAACTAACGGAAGAAAAAACACCTTTTAAAAACATTCCTTTATATTTTTTATGCCTGGCATTATTCTTTGATCCTTAAGTTTAATCTCAGGAACAACACAATTCTTGTACTCACAAAAATGGAAGCAGGGAACAGTGCCTTGCGGCGTCTTTCTGATTCTTTAAATAAAGAGGAGCATGTCAACCAAAAATGTTATAATAGTTTCTTTAATATTCAAGATTATGGTGAGTTAGATATTTCTTTTAATGCCCCACTCATAAACTCTTGAATATATTCATGTAATGGTGCTACAGTTATGTCTTGTTTCACCCTAATTCTAAACAACTCATTAACAATGCTCTTCAACGTGTCATGTTGTTGTTGCGTTATGGGTTATTGATATTCATTGAGTAATGGAGTACATATAAAACATACTTGGGAATACAAGTTGTTGATTCTTTCCCCACCAGTCACGTAAAAATCCAAGTGAATTCTTTAAATGGTTGGGCTAACATTCATTTATTGATTTCCCTTAGGTTTGAGGATCCCACCACGGGTTGGACCAAGAATTCCTTGAGAAAATTCATGCCACTGCCTTGAGCGTCCAAGAAGGAATCCACCTCGGGAAGGTTCAAGACTCTATCTGGTGTCAAGAGACGTAGCATCCTTCTGAAAGTATTTGGCATTAAGGGACAATTGGTATTCTTCTTTCCTTAACCTTGACAACATGATTCTTTGAATCGAATCTCTTAGAGCACCAGGTGAATAGTTATCTTAAATCGAATGCCTCAAGAATGCATCTAGATTTTACTATCCCTGATGTCTAGACTTTTTTTTTTAGCTTGTCCTCTAAGGAAAGATTATAATACCACTTATATGCTACAGACCACTGGAAATCCCTACTTTCACAAGCCATTGAATTCATTGTATATCCACATAATGGTTTTCTCTTATTGTTCTTCATATTTTTCCACTTCCAATGCACTTGGGTAAGTGTGAGGATTATGTGTATAAATTTGATTTATTGTTTGATAGGTAACCCTTAATAACAAATCAGGGGTTAAGTCATTGTTCAAATTTCCCCTTCATATGTTTTATGCATGTTGTTCATTAAATGGAAATTGTCATTTGTGTACACGAGGATCATGGGGAATGTGCGAGAATTAATCCTCATTAATTAACAACAGTCCTTCTCATCATGTAACATTCCCAGCCACCCCAGGTTGGGCCACGTCACACAATCTCAACTTATGTAGCTATGAATAAACCACATTGTAACATCCCCAGCATACTACTGAGTAATGCTACTCCAAAATTCCATTGTGTAGATTATATACTAACCCTAGTCTACGCAGTATCACTTGAAGTAATGTGCTCAACCTCAATTTAAGTCATGCCACACTATGTTTCTCCTTTTTAACACAACTTTAAGCAGTGGAAGTAACTCAAACAACTATGCACTAGTGTACTAATCATAAAACACTACTGTGCACGCAACCACCCTTGCATCATACACCAATTTTGATTACCTTCTGCATGGGGTCTAATTCCATGTATGCACACATGAATTCTAGCCTCCTAATGCACACAGGATACTTTCGTGTGCACCCAGCCATTCAATCCTTGCCTCGGAGACTCATGACCAATATCAAAAGATAATTTCACATGAAAATAACAATAACTGTCATACTTATGCACGACTACAATATTGAATGACAACACCACATTACATGTGCAAGCAACATTAAACAGAATAACAACAATTACTTATATGTGATGACATACAAGAAAAAACTCATGTCAAATATAGGTAAATAAGCACATAGTAAATAAGACAAGCACATAAAGAACATTTATCTTTTATGAAAAGTCACTAACTGTGCGCATAACTCAGACGTTCCTCCCAACCATAGACTGAATTTCTCATAATATTCCAGCAATAGGTCACCCGCGAGTGGGGCTTAATTCCACCAGGGAAAAATGGTTCCTAATGACAAGCTAAGGTATGATTCTCAACACAATTGCTCAGTCCAAAGTGTCTGTTGTTGCAACTAGCCTATAGTCCCTCATTCCCCACGCACCTATCATACCCAAGGAAGTGTTCCCCTTCTCTACTCACCAGTCCCTCGGTTGCCCCACTTCCCTTCTAGGGTTACCAACAACATGTCAAACAGGAAGTCTCTGAGCCCTATGAATAATGCTCAGCACACCAGGGAAAATTTCCAGCAAAACTCTCACCTGGAGAGTATGCTCATGGGCCTGACAACTCGCTTCTTCAATGACAAATATCTCACCCATTGAGACTGCTCACGGGAATGACAACCCACCTCTTTGACAATAAAACTCTGATTATAGCACCACAACTCCTTGCAAGATTATTTATGCAGATGAGGTAATAATCGTCCTCTTTTAGATGGACCAACCCCTCCTACACACAAGAAAGTGAATAATCAAGTTCTCTCAAATAATGCATAACGCCCCAAAATACACTAAGTCCAGCAATATATATTGCATGCCTTCAACTTGACACTTTTCACCTTCAGAAGTAGCTTAAGCCACTTGGTGACCCGTTCCCAACCTTGGGAACTTAAGATAAAACAATTATCCAACATACACTTTTCTGTAAATATTATAAAATATTCCCCTAATACTTAATTATTTCCCCTCTTTTCCCTTTTCTGGTGGATTCAACCCCCCATCTCTTTTCATCTAAGTTTGTCTACACATAACGATGTATATTATTAATAACTTTGATTTCATTTACATGGATAGGTGCACTAGCCTATATGTGTCCTGACTCACCAGCCTCATAATCACATAGGCTCTCCAGCCTCAATACATATACATCCATACATGCAGCGATGTATATTATTAATAATTGTGATTGCATTTACATGGATATGCGCACTAGCATATATGTGTCCTGGCTCACCAGCCTCATAATCACACAGGCTCTCCAGCCTTTTAAGAATTTATAACAATAAAAAGATTTTTTAGTTTGTCTTGTTTTATATATATATATATATATATATATATGATAACAATTCTTCGTGCACTTACCTTGGTGCACACAAAACCAAAACTAGGTGCCAATGGCTCACCAGCCTATATGTACATTTACATTACAATTGATACCAACAACCCACCAACCTATATGTACATTTACATTACAACTGATACCAATGGCTCACCAACATATATGTACAATTACAAAGGGTTTTTGGATCAGGGACATTACATTCCCCTCCCCCTTATTTATGCATTGTCCTCGGTTCATTATATACACATGTACATAGAAAATTTCAAAAAAAATAAAAAATATGTGGATACTCTGCCCACATAGCATCCTTGCACTCCCAAGTTGCATCCTTGGGACCATACCAGGTCCTTTGGACCTTTACTATATCCATGACTCGATTCCAGATCTACTTGATTTTTCGATCCAATATGTAAACCGGTCGCACTTAGAAATTGCCTTTTGCCTCCACTTGAATCATATTCCAATCAATAATATGATTATCATCAGGTATGTACTTATTAAGAAATGACACATAGAAAACATTATGAATACACAAGGATGCATGAAATGCAAGCATATATGTGATAAGTCCAATCCTCTATAGGATTTTGAATGGCCCACAGTAGCTCACTGCCAACTTAGAACACTTCCCCAACTTCAGGTAATTGCGCCTAGCCTTCACTTTCAAAAACACGTGGTCACCCATTTTAAACTCTATGTGGGTTCTGCCTTTATCTGCGTAGCTTTTTTTGTTGTCCTGGATAGCCTTTAAATTGTGCATGTTATTTACCATATGCTCCTCCATTTCCTGGAACAGATCTGGCCCAACCACTGCGTGGTTTGCTAGATTATCCCAACTCACTAGCATGTTGCACTTTCTACCATAAAGTGTTTCAAATGGGCTCATCTTTAAAGATGCTTGATACCCATGTTTTTAATCAAACTCTACCAAATGAAGGTAGTCTTCGCATTTTGATGGTTTATCCATCACATACATCCTCAACATATCT
>SNQJ01S0156147.1:0-22339 GCA_010110895.2 Picea sitchensis | reverse complement strand
GACCCAAAGTTTTCAAAATTGTACAACCTGGTAATATCAACAACAATTCCAGTTGCAAGAACATGCTTAAGATATTTTAGATCCTTGATTACAACTTGGTGAGGTGAAAACTCTATGGTTTTACCTTCAACTGAAAGAGTGATATGATACACTGATAGAAGGTTGTAGGAAATACTTGGAACACATAATACATCATTGAAATGACCAATATCTACCCGAACTATTATATACCCTACAACACTAAGAGATCTATCAACACCAACACATATTTTCTTGGTGTTGCATTCATTAAGAGAAAAAAAGGTGGCTTTATCCTTATCCATATTATAAGATGCTCTAGAGTCAATAAGCCACTCATCATAAGAATAAGAAGAAGTTGCAATGAAGGATAAACTAGAAGCAGAAGGTGCATGTCCATGAGAAGCAGAAGAAGAAGAAGAAGAAGAAGAAGAAGAATCAATACTGATGTTGTGCTTCTTCATATTCGCTTCTAAGGATTCCATCTTTTTAAAGCATTTATATTCCACATGACCATCTTTCCCAAAAAATTTGCAATGTCTATCAGTCTTCTTATTTTTGGATTTTTCTCCTTTGTCACCATTAGGAGCAAAAGCCGAATGAGAGGGTTTTGGACCCTTATTTTTTTTTTTTGTGGCGAGGATGTTGTTTCTTTGGATTCTTGGATTCATCTTCCTGCTAGGCCACTAAGGATTTGTTGGATATAGCTGCAATGCTAATTAATCCAAGTTTCAAAAGCTTATCTTTCTCTTGAATTATAACATCACAAAAGGACTCAAGAGAGGGTTTTCTATAATCACTCCCTAGAGCTTCTCTGGTGGCATAAAAGGTAGATACAAAAAAAAAAATGCACTACCAAGCTTATAAATAATAACATATATGCATTGATCTTCTAATGGATATGGTTGGCATTCGATACACAAAAGTCTAAGTGTTTTGAACTTAGATAAGTAATATTCAATGCAAGAAAAAACATTTGGACTTAAATTCATTAACTGATTCTTCAACTGGTGGGCTCGAACAATATTGTGTTTACCAAACACAACTTCAATATTTTCCCAAGATTTATCCGAATCCTCAATTCCTTGAAGTGAAATATTAAATCAATAGAGATGGAAACTTTGATTAGTCCACGTGCTTCGTCATTCCTATTAATCCATTTTGCATACTTGTCATCATCAATGGGTTCTCATTCTTTCCCCAATGCAATCCAGTACAATCCTTTACTGCTTAATACATCCTCCATATGGGATTTCCATGAGAAGTAGTTGGTACTGGTAAGAAAAATATCATTGGGAGAAGACATATTAAATATGCATAAAATATGGAATTGCAAATTGAAATTGATGGTTTTAATGGAAAGCTCTTGAAAAATAGGTTGTTTAAAAAAAATGGCATTGAAAATGGACTTCTAATGTGAAAGTTATTCCCTTTTGAAAAAGGGAATAAAAGGTAACCAAAGAGCCACGTGGCAAGTAGAAGTTGGTCCATGTGGTGATACCCCTCCTTCTAATAGACTCACCTTTACAAATAAGTTGCTTATGAAGTGACCCACTTTTATAGAATAAGCGGGGATCACTTTTACAATGAAATTACTTTATAAATGAAAGTTGCATGCAAAATAAGTAACTTAAAATACAATATTAAAGATATTTATAGTGATTCACTTTTATAATTTAAGTGAAACACACTTTACAATGGATGCATGAACTTTTTCAAAAAAATTAACAAAAAAGAGACTTGAACTCAAGACCTCTTACTTAATAAAGAAACTTTTAACCAAGTGAGCTAGTGCAAAACATATTATATTGTTTAGAAGGAGGATTGGGGTTGTTGTTGTTGTTGTGGAAGATGGCCTTGGAGAACATGCTCATAAAAACTATTTTCACACAAGAAAACAATTTCTCTTCTCGATGACAAGGGTTAGATCTCAATTATCTTGCCCCAAAAATGCAAATTTTCCCTCTGTTTATGATTTACTGAGATCACATAGATCACACGACAAAGAGCATACATAGATAAGAAAAAAAAATTGCTCTATTTATGATTTTCCAAGATTTAATAGAGCAGAGGGAAAAGAGCATATACAGATCTAAAAGAGTAGCAACCCCAAAATAAAAAATATAAAACCTAAATATTATCTCTGCAAAAAATTAAAAAATGGTGTATTCGAGCTGCATACCTCTGGATTTGACTGGAATGCTTGTATCTTGGGAAAATAAAAACCTTTTTGAGTGAAACAAAAATTTTTCATGACTGAAACGAGTACTCTAAACGTAATGGAATAGTCATCTTAGCCCATAAATGTAAAAAACTGGCAGAAACTAGAGATGCGACAACACAACTTCAAGATATTGATCTACAATAGGAGTGTGTCTTAAAATGCACTCTAATAGCATGTTCGACAACACGATATTCCAACAGAGAATGATATCTTCATTAACCAATTACACAACCAAATCAAAGGTAAACACACTAGTGTTTTTACATGGTAAAACCCTATGGGGAAACATCCATGGATCCATACAACATGGCCACTTGGAGCAATTTATTAATGAAAAGGAAAAATGTTGCAAAGATATTCACAAGAGAGTTTCTCACAATCGATCATAAACAAACAAACCTCCATGATATTTAAATAGATATCATGGAACAATCGGGTTTTAACCCATGGATCAATTTAGTTGTTAATATCGAGGAGAATATGATCTGTCAGATCACTCTATGTTGAGAAACATATCATGACCACCAGATTACCTAACTAGAAATGCATACTAATGCATACTAAGAAACCCACTTTTACCTAACGACACATTAGAACAATTTGATCTTAACTAACTCCTAAATGTCTAAGTATCCTAACAGCTTATTGATTTCTCTATAGTCTACACAAATGTGCTATTCTCCTCCTTTCTTAGGATCCAACACAAATAGAGAAACCCACTCATTGTTAGAAATAGGTTAATTTTACGTTGTGGTTGACGAATATGTTTCATTCCATATTAAATATAGATATGATGCATACACAAATATTGATCAATTCCATTCATATCTTTGTAATCTCAAGAAAATGTTGCAGAATATTTCTGCAACTCTTGTTGTTGAAATGGTTGTAGTTGATTGTTTATGTTCAAAAATTTTCTTGCAAAAATATCTATGGTTTTAACCTGATGATTAACAAACTCTTCTACAAAATATTCATCTAAATATTGGGGAGTATTATCATCAAATGAAATCGAATATGAATCATGAAAAATATTAATTTATATATTTATATTGGAACTTGTCCCCTTTTCCTCTATTTGATGAATATATTCTCTAATTTCAACAGTTGATGGATAAATAATTTTCATGAAAATTGATATCAAAATTTCGATTAGGAAGTGGAAGCATAAACATAACAATATTTTAATGGAAAAGAAAATAAAACCAAGAACAAACCAGACACAACAACAATCACATCAATTGACACAATGATTTATGTGGAAACCCAATACGGGAAAAGCCACGAGGAAATAATAATCAATATTCTTATTATTCAAGGGAGAATTACAATAGCCAATCAAATGTATACAAAAATCCTCTCCTCTCTTCCCACACACTACCTTCACTTCATTGCACACGTCACCTCTATGGGTATGCTCGTATATATAACATCTATCAAACAATTCAATAAACTGATTACAATGTGATCCACCAGTTACACAACCTATTCACTGAAGGGTGCATGCATGCACATTCTAAATTTAGCTGATGTGTATGCTACCACATGGGAAATTAGTTGGCATGTTTTCAACAATCTCCACCTTGAACATAATTTACCTGATATATCATGCCCAAATTTATTCATCACCTTTCTTGCAATCCAAGAGAATCCAACCACCATCATAGCTCCATAAATTCTCTAACAATATTGTAACGTGAACATGTCTGCACTATTCACTCCAGTATGGACCATTCTTCGTCCATTAGTAACATGTATTATAAATCAATGCACTTGTTCCATTTTGATACGTTGGACTGTTAGTCAAATGCACGACACTTTGACCACCACAAAACACCTCATCCCATACATGTCCAAACTTACCCAATAGATCCTTTCATTCTTGGAAGACATAACCTGAGGTAGGTCTCCTCTTGTCCAAATATATTGAATCATAACCATAGACCAAATCACTGCAACTGTTATAGGTGATACTTGTGTTACTGTGCTTCTAAGAAATTGAAGCACCCATTTCTATGCTCTTCACCTAGTTTTTCCATGTGTCTACTGACAACATCAACTTCATTTGAAATACTGACCATTTATCATCGCAATCATCAAACTTCCTATTGACATACGATACTCAAGACATATAACCCTTTTCTTCTTCACTATTTAGGACATAAACCTGAAGAAAAATTTACAATGGAATGCCAAAGGGAGTTTACCGGTTTCACATTATTCATAGTGAATTTCCCGAGTGTCTTCACCACATAATTCTATTGTGACAACCAAACTTACCATCCTTCCCGTCTCTATGTATTTCCATGCCCAATATTTGTTTTTTTGCTTCTAGATCCTTCATATCAAATATGATAACCAATCGAGCCAACCTATTGATCTCATACATGCTTGTGCTTGCAACAAACATAACATTTAACACCAAGATAATAATTATACCATAAAACTAATGGTTATACTCACTTCTTGTAAAATTTGGATCACCATGAAGGAATCAAACATCTTGTACCATTTTCCTGGCATGCTTCAGGTCATACAATGATTTCTCAATTTGCAAACAAATCTTATGTTGCAATTTTGAACTAACCTTTATGGTTGTTCCATATACATCCCCTTTTCCAAAAGACTCCATGTAAAAAAGTTTTAACATCTAGCTATACTAACTCAAGATCAAGTAACACAACTAGTGTTAACACAACATGAATAGAAACAAGATTTTAACAACTGGTGAGAAACTTTCATGGAAATCAATACCTTCCAAATATCCTTCTGCTACCAGTCATGCTTTGAACCTTTCATCTTTTACTATGTTTGATTTTATAAAAGGAGATTCATCAAAAACTACATCTTTTTCCATGATGATTATGTGGGAAATAGGATACCACATAGTTCATCCCTTAAGATCATCACCATATCAAATATCTACCTGTTTGCTCTGGGTCGTACTTAGAATGTCGATAAAAACATAAGCATCACAACCAAATAATTTCACATTTGAGTGATCACCAAATGACATGTTCATACCTCTTCTGGAATTTTCTAGTCTTTTGCATCCGATGGTGATCGAGTTATTAGATAGCACAACCGCTTCTGCCCAAAACTATTGTTGCAACTTGGCATTACTGTACATGCCCTTTTGATCCCAACTTCCTTGCAATACTTTCCAATCTCCATGGATATGAACCTACCTTCATCATATATTCTCCAACACTTGATTGACCTGCCAATGTTCATTTCAATAAAAATATCTAAACACATCAAAATTTCTACAAACACAACTTTCTAAACTAGACACACTGCTCCACCTGGAACTTTGCATTCAAACAACTTTGACCAAATCCGGCCTAGCCAACCCAAGTTAACCTTTTTCGCTCACCTCCAGGGACTTCACACTGGAGTCTCAATGCTCCACCTTAACATGAACATTCCCTTGAATGAATATGACCAAGTAAGCCTTCACCACTTACCTCCAAGCCCGTTTACAATGGAGTTCACCAAACCTTTTATAGGATTCATTACATGCAATCCATGGACACAATACCATGGGCTACCCAAAAAAAACATGGACCCAAAAATCCAACTGATTTGACCTAAAAACCATATTTAACTCATTAACTCTTTCACCGAGTCAAGGTTAACCCAACATACATGCCCCCCCACATATTCAATCTACCTAAATCTATGTCTAGAATTTTTCATAGGTGACCCAATAAACCATGGGTACGCATGCCTTTCCAAGACTCACAAACGTATGCCCATTAACATGAAATCAATAATTTTTACAACTCCAAAGTAAATACATGTTTTTTCTTCACGATGACTCAACCATCACCGCTCTTTCTGTTTCCTTGCTATAGAAGCAAATATTGCATCTTGAGGTACCATAATTCAAAGTTATTTTTGTTGTTGAATTTCTCCACCTCAAACTTTGAACTCTGCACTTTTTCCATTAGCACAAAACCGACCAAAACACCATAGCTTATAATAAACTAAGCTCTTTATAATATGTGGAGGAACCAATCTTAAAGTTCAAGGTTGAACCAAATAAGGTTTATTTCAAAAAAATATTTAATATATATCTTTTAAAACCTTTTTCACTAAAAAAAAAAACATCCACCTTTTAAAGATGAACCTCCATCCATTTATAAAATTGATTGTGCATAATAAAAAAATCAACCAATCCTTTATTAAATTTTGTCTTGTGCTTTATGAAAAACCTCCTTTTCATATCACAATTTCATACCACGAAAAAATCCTTTTCATACCATGGGTTTCCGGAGTTGTCACTCTTTCCTTGAATCATGAGGAGCGATGGTCCACCAGCATCGTGCCTCCCATATACCTCGAGAGAAATGAGCTTCAAATTAGGGCTATTGCACCTCCTGAAATGTGTAGGGCACAATATTCTTGTGAATTTCAATCGAGCGTAAGTTTATAAGTTTATTATCTCCCCCCTTAACAAGGCTAGCCCACGATAGGAAAGAAAATATCGCTCCTCCCAGTTATCACTATAATAATTTCTTGGAATCCAAGTCTTGAGATTTGGTGAAACACTAAATTAGTATAGAGGAGTGTTAGATTAGCGGGTGGGGTCATATCTGGTGGACATGGTTAAAATTGGTGAAGACGTAGGAGTGATGAGACCTGGCAGGCCATAGATCTTGAGCATCCCAGATTGACGGTCAGGGGACATATCGGAAGAGGAAACAATGCGAAGGTTAAACACTAGAGAGCGGGCCGGGGAAAATACCACAGTTTCAACCCATAGACACATGGAACCTCAAGAAGCATATCGGGGAGAAAAGTGGGTGAGCGTGAAACCACTCAACCACGCCCCGATGTCACGTGTTCTAATATCATTAAATATGTCAAATCTAAAGTTTTCATGTGGAGAGGGGAAAGTGATGGCCAATCAAATCATCTCACGCCACTTGTTCAAGTACTTTTCATCCATGAAATGTCAGGTGAGCGTCGCCGGATAACCAACTCGAAGGCTCATCATTCGAAATAGATTGGCCAAATGTGATAAACCGATGTACCTACAAGTACTCTTGTTAGTAGTTCATGATTGACACTCAATGCGGGTTATCATTCAAAACATGGGTTACATTTCTCTATTTTGGGAAATTAACGTTCTTTTTCAAATAGGGTAGTCATAGGTCGAATCATTCATCTAAGGAAGATAAGTTCATGCTTTCTGCAAAACTAGGGAAAATGGATACGATAGACCAAGTGGCCTCTAGTGAACCAGGATTTTCAACTAATATGACAAATTCATCATTGAAGAAGAGAGAGAAATTGGTTGCTCGAATCTTAGCAATGGAATTTTATACAAAGCCTTCAGGAGAGCCAGGAGCAGATGAGGAGGTCAGGTTAAATCCTATCATGAAGGATTTAATCATCAAAGGATATGAAAGAAAACACCATACATGATATGTCAAGAGGAAATAGAGAAAGAGTCAGAAGACAGAGGTGAAGGTTGAGGTGATAGAAAGCGTTGGGGAAAACCAACCCGCATGGCTTGATATGTTAAAAGAAGAAATTGCTAAGATGAAATAGATTGCAGGCTAAATTTAGTGTGTGTCGGAGAATTTTGTAATAATAATGACAAATAGCCTTCAAGGAAAAAAACCCTGAACATGTCAGTTTTGTTTATAACTTCCCCTAGAAAACAGTAGTTCGGTTGCTGTATGTTACTCTTTTGTAACCAACAACTACTTTTGGAATTTTGGGGAATATGATTCGTTCTGAATCCTAGATGTAATCTACCTATATATACTATTACAAAGATAAATAAATGGTTGGACGAACCGAAGAGGGGTCTGCCCTCGTAGCATGAAGACTTTGTAAATCCATGGAGCTAAAGCGAGTATACAATGCATAATCATTTTGGATTGTTTATGAAAAGATTCTAATGGTTGTGATATGAGTTTTATTTTCTCTCATAGTGTGTATTTCTTGTGTCTTTGAAATCCTATTTACATTTTCCTCTTTTTTTAAATTGGAGAGTTAAGAGTCTAGAATTCGTCTTATGACGCTCTCGACTTAGCAATTTAAATTATGTAATCCTCTTGTTAACTAATTCATAATTCATTTCAATATGCTCTGATGCAGTTATTTGTTTTTCTTTTCCTCTTTCACCATGCATATTTTAGTTTTAAAAATGCATACTCATTGCCTCATTTATCCTTTCTCCTCTAGATAGTTCTAATGGCATGCCACTGCTTTATTCATTTTCGACTCCATAGCCCCAAAAGTCATCCCCCTTTCCTTCGCCAACAACTATATAAAACCCCCAAACAAACCAAATCTAGCCGCTGATTATCAAAGAAATTCCTAGTGATGCAAGAGAGCCTTCTCTGAGTTGAGAAGGCTAGTGCCCAACTCTAAAGTAGGTTGAAACAATTACCTCTGTTGTTTTTCTATTCAACCACAAAATTTACATAGTGCTAACATTCTGGTGCTGTTGTCGGGGACGAAATTGGAAAATTTTCCCTGGGAAAGAACGACATGGTGGAGTTCTAAGGTATGAGAGCAACAAACACTTAGGCACACATTGGCTATACTCCTGCTCTGATGACTCCACACATCAAAAATCAGTTTGAAGGTGATTTCACTGGTAGAAGAATCCAGAAATTTAATTTTTCAATGGAAAATCCACTCTCAATGCAGAATCTAGCTTCCAAAACATTATTGGCAACTCCACTCAAGATTCAAATGTAATGCAGAGACTTCACTAGAAGATGAGATCCCTTGAAAGAGGTATGAAAAGGAATTATGGAAGAAAATAAGTACTTAAAATGGGATTTTTTCCAAGGCATTTTATTATTTGTTGTAAGTTGACTCTGGTCCTTTCCTGAACAAGCTAGACAAATTTTCCTTCACCTACTGCATGCAATAAATGATTATGATAATACTGAAATCACATATCCTCCTCTTAATATTATACAAATATATCCTCAGTTTATTACTGACTTCGATCAAAATCTCCCACCTGAACCATATGATAATCATGAAACCAAGGCTGATATTTCATCTCTTGTACTTGATCTAACACCCTCCAAAACTCAGCATAGATATAGACCCTTAAAGTTACCTCACATCCTACATGATTTTCCTCCAAAGTACTATTAATACCTACCTGTGTTTGATGGGGAACCTAATGCCATATCATCTGAAAAACACATCCAAGGGTTTGAGCATTTTATAGATTTGTTTGAGATTGACCATGAGGATGTTTATATTAGGGCCTTCTCTCAATCCTTGAAAGGGGACACCAAAGACTGGTTTAAACATTTGTAGATAGAGACAATTAACTCATGGGAGCAATTGAAGAATGTTTTTTTAAAGTTTTGGGGTCGGAATAAATATTTGGATCTACAACTTATAGAGTTCTATGCGTTAAAAAGGTAGAGTGATGAAGTTATTTCTATATTGAGCAAAAGGTTTTCCAGCATCTATTACAATTTGCCCAAAGAAATTCAACCCACTGAAGCTGCTGCCATGCTCCATTATGCAACTACTCTTCATCCAGATTTGTATTTCCTCTTGATGGAAAGAAGACCTAAGTCCTTACAACAAATGTTTAATGATGCTCAGGAGATTCAACACAATATCCAAGCATGTGAACAGATTCGAAATGAGGGGTCAGATGCTCAAGATCATGAAAGTGAATATGAACAAAAAACAGTTGGTTGAAATCTTGAGCATAAAGTTTATAATATCATATGCCCTCCCGAAGTTTTTAATGCCAATGATTTTGCAAAAAATTATATTCCACTTGTTGAATGAGGATATGTCGATCCATTCCATGATAAGCAATGGGCTGATTGTTTTATGTATTCATTTGTAGACGATCAAAAAAATGAGTTTGCAAATGAGTTTGTTGAACATTAGGTCGATGTTCCAAGTTTTTTCTTGTTATATGACATTGCAGATGTTGCTGATTTTCCTATATATGATGAATATGATGATGATTGTAATGTTGACTTCCTAGAACAACTATCTGTATGTTCTCTATCAAAAAATGTCCCTTTTCAGTAGTGCCATGAGAGAAATCAGCTTACATATCACAGTTACAAAGAAGAAAGTACTGAATCAGCTGAAAGGAATTCTTTATCTTTATGATTTTCTTCATTTAAATTATTGAAAGAAAATTCTAAGATTATCATTGAAGCAGATGAATGTGTGTTGAGGCCAAATCTCACTGATTCCTCAGAACAAATTGACAAGATATTGCATTAATTTTCTTATGTGGTCAATGACCATATTGCTTGTTATGTAGAAAGTATTGTCAGTTCAATATGCAGCCATTGGTGAAGATGAATATGAAAATGAGTGTGTTCAACCATCAAAGAATTGAAAATTGTGCATATGACAACAATGAAGAAAGTGAAGGAGGTTTTGAATCAGGTGAAGAACCTTGCCATTATGTTTTCTTCTTTCAAATTGAAGAAAAATGTTTATAATGTTCAAATAAAAATCCTCCGGACATGATGTAGAATATTCAAAAAGCAATGGACTTACAAATGAAATATATATTCCTCTATGTTTTTCTTCTTTTTGAATTGTTGAAAGCAAATCATGAGATAACAAAGGAACAAGGAAAATTTGATTGCATTCACAATGACACTATTTTACATGAAAATTGTTATTAGTGAAGAAGACCAACAAACTTCTCACACATTTAATGATCATGTGGCTTATTACATGGAAGCTTACTTCAGTTTAGATTTACATCATGTGCTCAGCTATCATCCTGAAAAGGTAGATGAAGCTGATCAGGAAATTGTTGTTAAGGGTTATTTTCCTCCCTCTGAAATTGATATAAGTATGCAACAAGATTTCCATCAAGGCAAAGTGTTTCAAAGTTTCCTTTCTTCCCCTAAGAATGATGTGGTGGTCCAATTTCTAAGTTCCTGGACATGGATGAAGATTCTGAAATTTCATCTATGGAAACTTCAAGCAGTGAACAAACACATTACATAGAGTTTCAAGAAAGCAACAAAACAGGATATGCTACTTTTCAATCAGAAATACAGAAAGATAACGAAGAGGTAGTGGTTTTATTTGATTCATTTGAAAATCATGGTTTGAAAATGCATCCATGGGAAATCTAAGGCGTGAAATAGTTCATGTTGTTAACTTTTCACATTTGCAAGAAGATTATGAAAAAGAACTTATTTCCATTTATTCATTTGAAAGGAAAAAATGACAGTCCTCAAACAAAATTTCCGAAGGTTAATAAAACCAAATCATAACCATTTGATGAACACGAAGATAACCCTGATTCACATAGTATGGCTGTCATATTTAAATATGTTCAAGGATGTATGAATTTTTTGTTGATATGCATGGAATATTAGACAAACCTATTCTTGGTATTTCATTTGAAAGGGTATTTGAGGAACTGAAGAAATAGAGCAGAGCAACAAACACTTATGAAAAAAGCTTGTCTTTCTCTATTTTTCATCAAGAATAAATGATTTTTCATGATTTTCAATATCCTATGGCCATCCTATTACAATCTTCAATAAAGGAGGAGTTTGTTTCACTCATAATCTTAGGTTTTGGATTCAACTTTTGTTTTCAGTTGCCATCTTTTACATTTGTTTGCCTACTTGAGAAGATGTGAGTAGAGAAAAATTGTGAAGCCAATTTCTTGATTGGCTGCATTGGCACTTAAGCATCACTTGATTGAGTATTCATTTCAACAGTTTTAAATTTGAGTAAATTGAAAATAAGCTTGTTTTTTGAAGCATTTTGGATTTTCAGTAGTGTATACAGTCAGATTGTATTTAGTAGCCAATGGATAGTAGGGTGTAGAGTTTGGTTTTCAGTAGACAATGGTGACAGGTTGGAGCATGGTACACACAAGTGTTTTGGGAGTAGCCCAATGGATTTGACACCTGGTCTAAAAGTTCTTTTCTATCTCATAGAAAGGGTAACATCCTAGTTGGAGCCTATTTTATCACTATAATAATTTCTTGGAATCAAAGTCTTGAGATTTGGTGGAATGCTAAATCAGTATAAAGGTGTGTTAGATTAGCGGGTGGGGTCATATCTAGTAGACAGGGTTGAAATTGGTGGAGACGTAGGAGTGATGGGACCCGAGGGGCCCTCGTCTTGAGCATCCCAGATCGATGGTCAAAAGACATACCGGGTGAGGAAAAAATGCAGAGGTTAAACACTAGAGAGTGGACGGGGAAAATACCATGGTTTCAACCCATAGACACATGGCACCTCCAGAATCATATCGGGGAGAAAATCGGGTGAGCTGATGAAGCTGCTCAGCCATGTCTATTAAAAGTGTTCTAATATCATGAAATGTCAAATACCAGGTTGCATGTGGAGAGGGGAAAGTGACGACCAGCCAAATCATCTCATGCCACTTGTTCAAGTACTTTTCTTTCGTGAAATGTCAGGTGAGCGTCGCCGGATAACCAACTCGAAGGCTCATCATTCCAAATAGATTTTCCAAATGTGATAAAATGATGTACTTGCAAGTACTCTTGTCAATATTTCATGATTGGCACTCAATGATGGTTATCATTCAAAACATGGGTTACATTACTATGTTTTGGGTAATTAACATTTTATTTCAGAACATGGTAATCATAGGTTGAATCATTTAGCTAAGGAAGATAAATTCATGCTTTTTGAAAAACCAAGGAAAATGGATACGAAAGACCAAGTGGACTCCAGTGAACCAGGATTTTCAACTAGTATGACAAATTCATCATTGAAGAAGAAAGAGAAATTGGTTGCTCAAATCTTAGCAATGAAATTTTATACAAAACCTTCGGGAGAGCCAGGAGGCGAGATGAGGGAGGTGGGGTTAAATCCTATCATGAGGTATTTAATCATCAACAGACACATGGGTGAATGCCATACACGAGCTATCAAGAGGAAACAAAGCAATCTTAAGAAGACATAGGTAAAGGCTGAGGTGCTCAAAAGCGTTAGGGAAAAACAACCTGCATGGCTTGATACGTTAAAATATGAAATTGCCAAGATGAAATGGATTCTTGAGGCTAAATTTGAGTGTGGTAATGAGATAATTTTGTAATAATGAAAATGGCCTTCAAGGGCAAAAATTTTCCGAATATGGAGTTTTTTTAACATTCCCTAGAAAATAGGAGCTCATTTTTTGTACGTTACTCTTTTGTAACTAAGAACTATTTTTGGAACTTTGGGGAAGATGATTCATTATGAATCCAAGATGTAATCTACCTATATATACTATTACAAAGATAAATAAATGGAGGGACGGACCGAAGAGGGGCCTACCCTAGTAGCAGGAAGACTTTGTAAATCCATTGAGATAAAGTGAATATACAATGCATAAGCATTTTTAACTGTTTATGAAAATATTCTAATAGCTATGATGTGATTTACATTTTCTCTCATAGTGTGTGTATTTCTTGTGTCTTTAAAATCCCATTTACATTTTTTCCTCTTTTTTTAAATTGGAGACTTAAGAGTCCAGAATTCGTCTTATGACGCTCTCGACTTAGAAATTTAAATTATGTAATCCTCTTCTTAACTAATTCCAAAATTCATTTCAATATGCTCTGGTGCACGGTTAATTGTTTTCTTTTCCTCTTTAAAGCCATGCATATTTAGGTTTTAAAAACTCATACTCATTGCCTCATTTAGCCTTTCTTCTCTATATAGTTCTAATGGTAGACCCTTTGCTGATATTTTTACTCACTTAGCCCAAAATTCATCCTTTCCTTCACCAACAAACATGCAAAACCCCCAAACAAACCAAATCTAGGCTGGCGATTATCAAAGAAATACCTAGTGATGCAAGAGAGCCCTCGTTGATAAAGCTAGTGCCCAACTCTAAAGTAAGGATTGAAACAATTACCTTTGTCATTTTTCTATTCATCCAGACAAGGGTATAGGTGATAACACTCCCTACAACATATCCATTCTTTTCCTTACAGTCTTCTATACTTTGATCCAACGATCAACCTTATGAATCCTCTGCACTTGACTCACCTTCTCCGATTTCCAATAGCTGGATTCTTTTCTCCTTCGCTCTCAAATCCTTCAACTCTACGATCTATTACCACTTGCGAGTATGCAAAATGTTAAGAACTAAATATCTATATAGCATAGAAAAACCGAATAAGTACTCAATGCCTTGAAAAGAGAGAATTAGGATAATAAGCCTCTTGAAACCTCCTTATCCCACATAAATGTTCAATTATAATATGGCTCCAAATGAAATGTCTCCTTGGTATATATATAGAGGAACTAGGAGATATAATTACAACTAATGGACTAAAGCCGACATAAATAAAATAACATTACTAATGTAATATGCCCCAATTAAGGGTAATGAGACTGTATTTAGGGATTAACATGCCTAGCAGAGACAAAGTGTTGTCGAAACACTTGGTAACTCGGATATACGTATAAAATGCTCATCTTCCCAAGTTGATCTTCACCCGGTGGTTTCCTCCATTTAATGAGATACTCTGAAATGGATCTATTCCTCAGCTTGGTGAATTCTTGTGTCAGTAATAACTTCAGGATCCAATATGAATTTTCTTTCCTCGTCAAGAGTTAAGATATAGTTTGTACTGGGATCTTGTCGTCTATAATCTTATTTAAGCATGAAACGGCTGAGTTATTACTCATGAAGATCACCGGACAACTCAGTTGTATGCCATAGTACCAATCTTTTGCAACACCTTATAAGGACCATAGTACTTTGGTGATAATTTATTATCCTTCTTGGCTTACTTGAGGGGACATGTTTGTATGGTTGTACTCTTAAAAGTACCCAATCCCCTAATTAAAAACTTCTTTCCTCTGAGGTTGAAGTCGCTTGTTGTTCATGCGATTATGTGCCATGGTTAGGTTGTCCTTTAATATTTGGAGAACTTGTTGTTGATGCTTTCGATGTGATAGTACCTTTGCTTGAACCTTAGATTTTTCTTTTAGAAGAAGTGATGGAAGGAGGGTGTGGGTATCCATAGAGTTCCATAATGGTGTCATTTTGTTTGCTTGAAAGGAAGTGTTATGCCGCCGTGCGCCAAGAACCATTTGAACTGTTTTGTTTGTTTATCATAGACAAAACAGCGAGGTAGCCTTCCAAACGTGTGTTCACTATCTCGGTTTTTTTTTTTTTATTTATTAATATTTTAAAAAGTTATTACATATATTAACCAAACAAGAAAATAATTACGTCCAAAATGTCCGGTGAAGATGGGATCTCTGTCACTTACAATAATCTTTATTTTTCAGCCAGCTTTTGGATTGTCTCCATGATTGTGGTGGAAACTGTATTGGCTTTGAAGGAAATAGTGTCATCATGGTGAGAGAGTGCACAAAGTGTGTGTACTTGGTCATTCTATCAACAATCACACCATGATGACACTCTTTCCTTTGAACTTCGGTAACCACGTGATGAAATCCTGGAAACCTCCTCCCAGCTGAGTTAGGTGGATAATGGTTAGCATGGAACCGCAGGGATCTTAATTGTTTCCACCCTTATTTTGTTGTAGACAAACATTACATACAAACCTTTGAACATCAGTTTAAAGGCCATCCCAAAAAAAAAAAATTCCTTCTTGACCCTCACATTTGGAGTTTTTAAAATCTGAGTGCCTCCCTCTTTGGAGGTGTGCAATTGGAATATTGTTGCAACCTTGAATGAGAGTCCACACTTTTCTTCATTCTTCCATTAATCCATGTTTATATTAACCAATGGGGTTGGATGATGAGAGATAGCATAGAAAGGCCTCAACATCTTCATCCTTCCTTGATAGTGCACACTGCCACAACATTTTCTTCCCTTTTATAAGGCGATTTCAATCATAACCCAATATCTTGGTTACCCATTTTGTTGTTCTTAGAATATAGTCTTTTGTTCCAAGAAGTATTTAACACTATCATGATCTATTTTGACCTTGAAGTGCCTACCTCTTAGGTAAGGATGCCATTTATTCAATGCATGTAGTATTACCATCATTTCATTCTCATAAGCGGGTTTGTGTAAGACCTTTCCTTGAGTGGTTGACTTTCAAAAGACATAGGCCTTTCTTCTTGCATTAGGACAACACCATTCCATTTCTTGAGCATCACATTCCACAATAAAAGGTTTTTGTGAAGTCACGGAGTGGTGAGAACATGATATTTTCACATCACCTCTTTAAGTTGTTCAAAAGATTTAGTTTCTCTGGAGTCCATGAAAATGCATCCTTCTTAGTTAGTGTTGTTAAAGGTGTTTCTATTATTCAATAGTGTCGAGACAAACTTGGGTATTAACATGTCAAACAAAATCCTCTAAGATTCTTCAATGTTTTTGGAGATTGGCTAGTCCATCATGGCCTTAATCTTATAGGGTCTACCTTGACACCTTCATGAGATACAATGTATTAAATACTCTACCTCCTTCCTCCAAAGAAACATTTGGATGGTTTGACATATAGTTGTTTCTCCTTTATTGGTTAGCAGCACCTTGTCAAAATGTCACACATGATCCTCCCAATACTTTACTTTATAGGTTAGTATATCATCAAAAAAATACTAACAAAAATTTTTGAAGGAAGGGCCGTCGATTGTGTAGCAGGTCATGGAAGGTGCATTTTTATGGTAAAAGGCATGACCAAAAGGTGCAATGGCGCTTTAGGATTTGGATGTGGGATTTCTTTTCCCTTCATTCTAATATGATGATACCTTGAATGGAGATCCAATTTTTTGAATAGATTTCTCCATGTAGTTCATCTAAAATTCATCAATGACAGGAATGGGGAAACTTATCTTTAATAGTGATCTTGTTGAGCTCTCTATAATGCGGACACCTTACACCATGAACAATATTTCTTGAATACCATTACCACCGGTCTTGAGTAAGAACTTTGGTTAGGTCCTAATAATTCCAGCCTCTAACATTTCTTCAACCATGCACTCAATTTCCTCTTGGGCATAAGAGGGGTATCTGCATGGCTTGATGTTAGGAGTAACACTCCGAGGGTGGGTGAATATCATGATCATGATTTGAGTGGGTGGAAGACCTTTTGGGAATTCAAATACTTTGTAATGCTTATCAATGTTCCTTGGAGGTCTAGGGAATATATGGCTTAGATGTTTGAACATCTAGTGAGAATGGTTGTGCAATAACACCTTGATGCTCCCTTTTCAATAATTTTGTCATGCCATTGAGCTTATCACCTTCTGGGGTTTTCCTGTGATGCCTCTTAACTCAATTTATTTTCCTTCCAATGAAAATTTCTTGAGAAAATTAAAAGCCATTGTTCTAATGATTGTAACCATTGGATTCCTAGTACAACATCAGCACCACACCATAGGAATAGAAATCATTGGAATATTCATTACATATTCCCCATAGTAGTATTGATCTTATTTCATTTTTCTTGAGCAATTCATGATTCCTCCATCTGCAATCATTACTTGAAACTTCGGTGCTTTTTCGATATAGAAATCAATTGAGATCTTTGGCTAATTAAAGTGAATGAAATTATGGAGTACTGCCATAATCAATTGGGACTATTACCCATTTTGATATATCCTTAGATCTTGAGGGGTTTGAGGAGTTCTAATTCCGACCAATGCATTACATGATGTCGTTAGAGCTTCAACTCTTGGGGCGAGAGTGATTCTCACGTTTTCATATTGAGATGGTTCTTGTTCTTCTTCCCTCTCCACAATTTATGTAGAATAATTTCTTCTCATAACAGTGTTATGCTTGTACTATTGTCACAATTAAAGAATAGGCACTTTTCTTTTATTTCCTCCAAATGTTGAGTGTCAACCTTGTAGGTTGGTGTTTTAGAAGAAGAGTTTTCTCTCTATATAGATGTTAGGATTGGTCCTTCTAGTAGCCATATCCATATTTTTAATTTCAACATTTCTTGCCACCTAAATGCATTCTCCAATGATTTGGGTTCCCAAGTCGAACCTCATGTTGAATGTTATCGCTGGTTCTATGAATACATCAATCAAGTTCTCATGGGAATATCATTACCTTTATATTCAATATTTGGAAGTTCTTAATGTGCTATTGAACTGAACCCTTTTGCTTGATTTATCGTTTGGCTAAAGAAGGTATTTCTCATATCCTCATAGTGTGCTATCATTTTATTAGTGAAAATTGTCCAAGTGACGAAATTGATTTCGCGAGAACAAAGCCATCGATACCATACAAATTGATTGGGTTCTGAATATAGAGAAGCAATTCATACATTTTGTGTATGTGGCACATTATGTAGATCAAAGAATTGCTCATCTTAAGTATCAATGTGATTGAGTTCTTGCCATCAAACTTCCTCGCATATCAATCTTAGGAGCGATGGTTGGTCTTCAACCCAAAGGATTTGGAGTTTCTCCATTATTGATTCACCTTCCTTGTGTCCTCATCATGAATTTCATGGGATACATTGTCACTTCAGGTGTCCTCTATTACAAAATTTTCAATCCTTCCATGATATCCTCTTTTAAACCATCCATAGTGTATTTATTTCCTCCAACAGCTTCCATCTCTTGTAGTTCATATTTGGTTATTGTCTTCTTTTGTAAATCGACATTTTCCCTACACATTTCTTCACCTTCATCAAGAGTCCAAGTAAGTTGTATGGAGGCTATTTAATTGTAGAAGTTCCCTTTTTGGTAGCATGTTTCACAAAGTATCACTTTAAACCTTGATTTTGAAGGGTGGTTACGCTGAACAATCTTCCTTTTATTGTATCTCAAAATTTCATCCCTTATGAGTATAAAATTTTTCTTTTCTAATAGGTCTCGATTTATTCTCTGCAATGCCACTTATCTGATCAAAATTAGATGTTCCAAGTGGAATTTATAGTACCTTCCCCACAACGCTATTTTTTTCTTTCTAGGAGATCTCACTTGTATAGCATTCCTGGCAAAATAATTGATATATAAATTGAAACTCATGCGAGAACTAAAGGTTGTCCACTATCCAATGTAGCGGTCTCCCTCGATTTGGATACTCTAGGAAAGAAGTTATGATTGTTTTTTACCGGAACACACTTGGAGACTAGTCAATGGGACTAGTTAGATACCCTATCTTCCATATGGTATCTACAAATGTAAGATGACCGAGAATCTGAAATTTTACTGAGATACCTTACTAATTTATGTGAATGGACTCCAGATTTCAGGTTTTGAAACATTACAAAAAAAAAAAAATGTTTATAGCGAAAATTTCGCAATGACTCGAAGGCCGGGATGATTCCATAACCCTATATTAGAAAGGATGAATCTCTGAAAGTATAATCCCTAAGGAGATGATGTTATGGCAATGTACCTTGATCCTTCTACTAAGTATCCTCCAAAGACGTTCCTTGAATCATTGTAGAAAAGCATTTATAAGAAAATTCCAATTAATCTCCGGATTTTAGCCCGGTGAAACTGAATGAGCTCACGATACCATATGTGAGGGATCAAAGTACCAATATAGCATAGAAAAACCTCGAATAAGTATGCAATGCCTTGAAAAAGAAATAAATTCAGACAATAGCAGCCTCTTGGGAAACGTCCTTATGTCCACATAAATGTTCGATTACAAGATGATTCAAAATGAAAATGTCTCCTTGGTATATATAGGAGACTGGGAGGTATAATTACAACTAATGGACTAAATCAGACATAAATGAAATAACATTACTAATTTAATATGCCCCAATTGAGGGATAATGAGCCAATATTGGGGCTTAACAAAAAACATAATCTTAATAATATTTTTAATGGAAAAGAAAATAAAACCAGAGCAGACGGAGACAGAGAAGAAATCCATCAATTGGGGCGATTGATTTTATGACAATATGGGAAAACCATGGGCCAATTATAGTAGTGTTTTATTATTCAATGGAGAATTAAAATAGCCAATCACATGCATACAACCATCCTCTCCTCTCTTCCACACACACTTTGCACTTCATTACACACTTCACCTCTATGGGTATGCTTTCGTATATATAGGAATGCTATCAATGATTCATGTTGATTACAATATGATCCACTAGTTACACAACCTTTTCACTAAAGGGTGCATGCATACATTCTAAATTTAGTTGATGTGCATGGTATGGGAAGTAGTTGGCATGCTTTGTTGGATTAGAGAGGGAATTAGTCAATAATAAAGTAATTATAATCATTTTCTTCAAATGTTATATCAATGTAAGAATTATTATCCAATAATGGCGATGAAATAAACAATCACACACACATACGCAGTACACTGGTGTTTTCGCATTGGAAACCCAAATTGGGGAGAAAACCGAGGGAATGCTTTTCTTATATGTCTTGAAGAATTACATTCATTGGAAGCTTCAACTTCCTTTGTTTTCGGTACCAAATGGAAGGAGGCTCCAACCCTGGTTTCTCGAGGGGCGGAACCCGAGGGAAGCTCAACTCCCCAATTCTCATTACAACGGAAGGGAGGCTACAAGCAGAATGTGGCTACAGTGGAGAACGATCTTTGTCGCGTAAGCATCTGGTAGTAGAGATAGTGGAACCATTGTCACACTATCCTTGTAAGATATACCAGCAAACCTGTGCAATAAATCTGAACTTCATGCATCAACCATGCATCAGCACGATACCTCAACTGTAATCAACTGTACCATAAACAAGTTAATCAACCATTCACCAACCTGTAGTAATCAACCTGTACCACCAAACAAGTGCATCCAACCATGTACCAAGTACTAATCATGTGTCAACTACTCATCAAATATGACTCATCAATATGTACCAACATCATCAACTATGCACTTCATGTATGTGCCAAGTCATTAACTACTTGTCTCAACCATATACTCAACATGTGTACCACAACCAAAATCCCTCATCAATTTCATCATCAAATCTGATTTGTAGCTACGTAATGGGCAGAATTGTATATGATCACTTTCCTGCAAACCTTCCCTTAACTTTAAAAACAAGAGACTATCATTTTTCATCAAACTTTTTTAGTCTCACATGCCTAGTTTTGGATTAGTCCAACAACCCCAACTTGAGTAATCATAACTTTGAACTGTAATGTATAAAGATCTAAAAGCGATACACAATGTTCTTCGAATTATTGTTTTGTGTAATTCCTCAAGTTTCACTTGGAACCTCTCAAAAGGATTTATAGCAAAAATCACATAACTTACTAAATTTTGGCTTATTCTAGAGAGACCTTGTGAAGCGTGCTCCACACAAATTTTTGATGAATTGATCTGAAAATATTACACAACATATATATGTACCCTAACTAGTAAACTTAACTTTAAAAACAAGAGACTATCATTTTCATCAAACTTTTTTTTAGTCTCACATGCCTAGTTTTGGATTAGTCAACAACCCTAACTTGAAGTAATCATAACTTTGAACCTGTAATGTATAAAGATCTAAAACTGATACACAATGTTCTTCAGTGTGTTTTGTGTAATTCCTCCAAGTTTCACTACTTGGAACCTCTCAAAAAAGGATTTATAGCAAAAATCACATAACTTACTAAATTTTGGCTTATTCTAGAGAGAGACCTTGTAGAGCGTGCCCCGCACAAAATTTTTGATGAATTGATCTGAAAATATTACACAACATACTATATACTGTACCCTAACTAGTAAATTTGTTCTCACTGAATTTGGATCTGTTATGAAGAATTTATGACGTTTTTACCCGAAACACCTAATTTTGACTATTTTCAAGACTGGCCACAAACCCTATTTTACACAGAGTGTAACTCCCAAAATACAACGACCCATAATCTAAATTTTTTACCAAAAATACTTGGATATGTTTTCTCACTTGCATAGAAATTTCACGGTCTGAATCATTATAGAAAAAAAGTTGTAGAGAAAATGGTGAGATGACCTGTAAATAACATACCTTAGAAAGCACCATCAAAAGAATTTATCCTTCCTTGCATTTTGGCCTTATTTTCTTCACCTTCACTCAAAATTCTGGTTTAAGTATCCTTTGTTACCTCAGACACATATAGATATTCAATATTCTCAAGTGTGATTCAAATGAGAGAGCCTTGCCTCTTATTTATACTCTCCAAGTAGCTTCCTTAAAAACATCTTCTAGGTCACTCGGTCCACTTTCCTT
>SNQJ01S0156146.1:0-22339 GCA_010110895.2 Picea sitchensis | reverse complement strand
CATTTTCAATTAATCATGTGTTTCACATGAAAAACAATCACATTTCCACTCGCTTTCACCTAATTAGAAATCTTGTCAATAATGGTGATATTTCTCTTTATTTTTGTGGATCAAGAGATCAACTTGTAAATGTTTTTACTAAACCATGAGGACAAATTGTTTTTGAATTTCAAAGAAAAAACTTGGGAGTTGTAAGCGTTGATGAATGTAACAACTGAGATTAAGGGGGAGTGTTAGAATTAATCTCCTTGTCGACTTGTCTCCCACCACATCAAGTTTACTTTAGTTAGTCTCTCAATTGAGTTAGTTTTTCTGCAGTTTGCTTAGAGATCCATTGAGATCTGTTTTGTATTTTGTATCTCTTTGTAACTAATTAACATAGATGAATACTGAGAAGGGTATGCAGAACCCCACTTGGATTTTTTCAACATCTTTTACTTTTTAGATTGATTCTATGTGTGTTTGACACTCACTACACTATGTGTAGGAGAATTAGTCATTGAACACAAACTCAAAGAGGGGGAATTTACCATAACAAATCTGATAACGCGATCATTACCATTAGAGAAAAGGTGGAGGGAAGCGGTCTCCACAATTTATAATAAATTGATGAAAATTATTGTCCAATTACTCCAACCTTATAAATGTTTTGCATAGATGCCTTGTTCTATAAATAGAGGTATATTATTCTAATGCATTGTTTTATAAATAGAAGTGCACTATTCTAGCGAACTTTGGCCATGCTAATGAATCAATCCTATCATTTTCTTTCTTTCAATCCAGGTTTTACAATCAAGTCCAAACAAAGTTGAAGTTGCTATTTATCTATCTATCAAGTATCCATGCTTACCTCATCCAAGCCTTTTCAATAGTGACTATTTGAAGCAACAACCAATAATGTAGTGTAAGATGGTACTCTATGTTGGGAACACTCGAATAGAAACTAACACTCCATAATTATGTAGACCAGTCACTTCAAATAAGAAACCCATCCTTATTCTCTCTTATGTAACATAGAACCTCCATACGAAATAGTCATGTTACGCATATAGACAAGCATGAAAGATATTTCAACAAAGAGATTATAGTGATTGTTGGCGGGGTTGAACATGGACATAAGCGGTGTAAGGAAGCGACACACAAATGGATTTTCTTTGGAATTGGTTTAATGCCGAAGGTTCCAAGACCTCGACCACCAGCGCGAGCACCAAAAACTCAATTCTCATACTTGAATGCTTGGTTTCCAATTTGGAAATTGTGCAGTGGACATATAATTTACACCTTTAAAAGCGTGTATAGTTTGTTGGCTTACTGTGTAGTGCTTTTGAAATTGGAGATCCTGCAATGTTCTATATTTACACCGATAAGGCATCTTATAATGGGGAGTGGAGTTCAAAAAAACGTACTCTATATTAAAGGTAACATATACCAATTATAGTGTTGGGACAATTTGTATAGTTGTCATCTTTCACAATAAAAAAAATGATTTTACAGGTGCCGAGGAAATGGAGGTAGAAGTAAAAGAGGAAAAGGTAGTCATAATAGAAAATAAAGACTCACACAAAAACACTCTCAAAACAATATAAATACTCATGTAATCAGAGACGAAAAAGTAGAAAATGGATAGGTTAATAGAATTCAGTGCTACTATTGCAAAAATAAAGTATGGTCACTATGAGAATAAATGCAGAAAGAAGGTTAGATCAAAACAAAGGTAGAGCAAATGTCTCCAACAATGAAGGAGAAAATTTTAAAGCAATGATTCTTTCTTTCCATACATTTAAAGAAGGTAATAACAAGGACCTTTGGATGTTGGACAATGGTTGCAACAACCATATGAAAGGTAACAAAGAATTAATTTCTAGCATTGTTACTTCTATCAAATCTAAAATTACTCTAGGTGATGATTCTCAAGTCAAATCCCTACGAGAAGGTAGTGTGTATGTTCCAACTAAACAAGATTAGAATAAAGACATACATGATTTCTATTATGTTCCAAACCTTAAATACAATCTCATAAGTATAGGAAAATTGATGGAGCATGGCTATGAGGTCATATTCAAAGGTTCAACATGCCTAATTCTAGATAAACCTCCCAGTAGGAAACTCATTGAAAAAATTAAAATGACCAAGAATATGATGTTTACATTAAATTTGTGAGTGTCAATATGTCCTATCCATATCCTCAAAATGTATCAAACTTAGATGAGACTTTATTATGACATTCTAGGTTTTCTCATCTCCCTTTTAGGAGTCTCATTCTTCTCCAAAAACACTCAATGGTCAAAGGACTCCCTGTTTTGAATGAACAAGACAGACCTTGTGAAATTTGTATACTTGGAAAACATAAAAGGGATAGGTTTCCAACATCCTCACATAGAGAAAAATAAAATTTAGAATTGGTTCACACATATATGTGTGGACTGATGAAAACCAAATCCATTGGTTGTATCTTTTATTTTCTCACCTTTATTGATGATTTAAGTAGGAAAAACAAAGTTCAAATGCAGAAAAACAAAAGTGGAAAATTTGTGAAAATGCTTAGATTCGATGGAGGAGGAGAATATAACTCAAAGGATTTTGCATATTTTTGTAGAAAGGAAGGAATTATAATGCAAACTACAACCATATATACTCCACAACAAAATGGAGTGGCTGAAAAGTAAAATCATACCATCATGAACATGGCCAGGAGAGAAAAGAATTTGTCTAATGACTATTAGGATGGAGATATTGTTTGTTCACTTTACATCCTGAACATATCTCCAACAAAAGTGTTCAAGATAAAGTACCTCAAGAGGAATGGAGTGGCATAAAGTTAAATGTCTCTCACTTCATAATTTTTGGCTTCATTGCTTTTGCACATATCCCCGAAAAGATGAGAAAGAAACTTGACAACACGAGTGAAAAATGCAACTTTATAGTCACCAAGAAACTTATGGTAAGCAGGGATGTCGAAATCTTAGAGAACAAATCATGGAGTGAGCAAGAAAATGTAACATTGATAGTCAAAATCCACTGTAACAAATTGATGCATAAACAAAAAATTCAGAACAAGAAACTCATCCACCAAGACAATAAGAGCATTATGGAAATGGTTCTTCTTCCATCGTTGAATTATATGTTTCTTTAGAAAATTAGATAACAAGAAGCATCATGGAAATTTATGAGAAGAACAATGAGATTGAGAAACAAAGTCATTTTCCTTTACTATCCTTTCATCCAACTTACTTTGAAGAAACAATTAAAAATGATCATTGGGTACAAGCCATAGAAATAAACAAAACTTGTGATCTTGTTGATCTTCCAGCAGACAAAACTAGCATAGGTGTCAAGTGGGTGTACAAAACAAAATTGAATATAAAAAGGAAACATTGGGAAGCATAAAGAAATGCTATTTGCTAGAGGATTATCTCAATAACTTGTCATAGACTATGGTGAAACCTTTTCTCCACTAGCAAGGTTAGATACAATAAGAACCATCTTAGCAACTGAAACTCAAAAAAACAAGGAAGTCTTCCAACTCGATGTAAGTCATCCTTTTTAAATGGCATATTGCAAGAATAAGTATATGTAGATCAACCACCTAGATTTGAAGTCAAAGGACAAGAGGATAAAGTGTACAAGTTGAAGAAATCCTTGTATGGATTTAAGCAAGCTCCAAGAGCTTGCTATAGTTGAATTGACTCTTACCTAATCAACAATGGATTCATCAAGAGGAGTAATGGACCCACTCGTTATACAAAATCAAATCAAGAAGAACAAATCCTCATTGTTTGTCTCTATGTTGATGATATGATCTACACAAGTAACCTTATGTTAGAAGAATTTAAAGATTCTATGAAAACATAATTTGAGATGACATATCTTGGTCTCATGAAATAATTTTTGGGAATTGAAGTTGATCAATTTTCCCATGGTATTTTTGTATATCAACAAAAGTATCCTATAGACATTCTAAAAAGGTTTAAAATGGATAAATCCAAGCCAATAGAAACTCCTATAACACTAGGAACAAAATTGAGCTAATAAGATGAAGGCTCAACATTTTATTTATCATTATATAAAAGGATGGTAGGTAGTCTCATGTACCTTACTAGAACCATACCTGACATAATGTATGCAACATGTTTTNTTCATCCAACTTACTTTGAAGAAACAATTAAAAATGATCATTGGGTACAAGCCATAGAAATAAACAAAACTTGTGATCTTGTTGATCTTCCAGCAGACAAAACTAGCATAGGTGTCAAGTGGGTGTACAAAACAAAATTGAATATAAAAAGGAAACATTGGGAAGCATAAAGAAATGCTATTTGCTAGAGGATTATCTCAATAACTTGTCATAGACTATGGTGAAACCTTTTCTCCACTAGCAAGGTTAGATACAATAAGAACCATCTTAGCAACTGAAACTCAAAAAAACAAGGAAGTCTTCCAACTCGATGTAAGTCATCCTTTTTAAATGGCATATTGCAAGAATAAGTATATGTAGATCAACCACCTAGATTTGAAGTCAAAGGACAAGAGGATAAAGTGTACAAGTTGAAGAAATCCTTGTATGGATTTAAGCAAGCTCCAAGAGCTTGCTATAGTTGAATTGACTCTTACCTAATCAACAATGGATTCATCAAGAGGAGTAATGGACCCACTCGTTATACAAAATCAAATCAAGAAGAACAAATCCTCATTGTTTGTCTCTATGTTGATGATATGATCTACACAAGTAACCTTATGTTAGAAGAATTTAAAGATTCTATGAAAACATAATTTGAGATGACATATCTTGGTCTCATGAAATAATTTTTGGGAATTGAAGTTGATCAATTTTCCCATGGTATTTTTGTATATCAACAAAAGTATCCTATAGACATTCTAAAAAGGTTTAAAATGGATAAATCCAAGCCAATAGAAACTCCTATAACACTAGGAACAAAATTGAGCTAATAAGATGAAGGCTCAACATTTTATTTATCATTATATAAAAGGATGGTAGGTAGTCTCATGTACCTTACTAGAACCATACCTGACATAATGTATGCAACATGTTTTATTTCCAGGTTTAAGGAATCCCCCATGGTTTCTCACTGGAAATAATCCTAAGGTATGTTGCAGGGATAATCAACTATGGCTTGAGGTACAAAAGTTTTGAAGATCATTCTCTTATAGGGTACACAAACAATGACTTTGTAGGAAGCGTAGATGACAAGAAAAACACATTTGGCTATTCTTTTTCATTGGGAACAAATATAATTTCATGGGAATCCAAGAAACAACCCATAGTTGCAATATCTTTTGCATAGGTGGAATATGTAGGTACAACTTCATCATCTTGCTAAGAAGTATGGTTGAGAAGACTTTTGAATGATCTAGCACATATGGAAAATGATCAAACTCTTATTTTCTTTTTCTGACAACAACTTAGCCATTGCATTGTCAAATAATCATGTGTTTTAGAGGAAAAACAAGAATATTTCCACTAGCTTTTACCTCATTAGAAAGCTTGTCAATAATGGTAATATTTTTCTTTAATTTTGGGGAGATTAGTTGGCAGAACTTTTTACTAAACCATATGGAAAAAATGTTTTTGAATTTCAAAGACAACACTTGGACATTGTAAGTGTTAATGAATGTAACAACTGATATTAAGGGGGAGTGTTAGAATTAATCTCCATGTCGACTTTAGTTAGTCTCTAGTTGAGTTAGTGTTTTATGCAATTTGCTCAGTTGAGATCTGTTTTGTATTTTGTATCTCTTTGTAATCTGATTAACATAGATGAATATTGAGAAGAGCATGCAAGAACCCCACTTAGATTATTTCTACATCTTTTACTTTTGAGATTGTTTCTCTTCCTGTGAGTTTGATGCTCTCTACCCTATGTGTGGAGAATTAGTAGTTGAATACAAACTCAAAAGGGCGAATTTACCATAACAAATATGATAACATGATCATTACCATTGTAGAAAAGGTGGAGGGCAGCAATTTCCATACTTTATGATAAATTTATTAAAATTAGTGTCCAATTGCTCTAACCTTTTAATTTGTTTTTGCATAGATGCCTTGTTTTTAAAATAGAGGTGCACTATTCTACTACACCGTTTTATAAATAGAACTGCACTATTCTAGCACACTTTGGCCATGCTAATGAATCAATCCTTTGATCCAGGTTTTGCAATCATCTCCAAACAAGTTGTTATTTATCTATCTATCTAGTAGCACCACTTACTTCATTCAATCCTTTTCAATAGTGACTGTTTGAAGCAACAACCAGTAACGCACATGAAGAAGATAAGTGTATTGAATTGTACTACTAGTGGGGAGACATAGCGACCAATAATGTACCATAAGATGGTACTCTATGGTGGGACCACTAGAATAGAAACTGACACTGCACCATTATTTAGACCAGTTACTTCAACTAAGAAAGACATCCTTATTCTCTCTTATGTAACAGAGAACCTCCTTACGAAATAATCATGTTACACATATAGAAAAGCATGAAATATATTTCAACGAAGAGATTATAGTGATTGTTGGTCGGGTTGAACGTGGACGTAGGCAGTGTAAGGAAGGCACATGTAAATGGATTTTCTTTTGAATTGGTTTAATGCCTACTGTTCCAACACCTCGGCTACCATCGCAAGCACCAAAACCTCAATGCCCATAGTTGAATGCTCGATTTCCAATTTGGAAATTGTGCACTGTGTTAAATATAATGTAACCTCAACAGTCTGACTGTACACTGCCAGTTGTTCTGGACAACTGTACTTTTTCTTCTTTATTTTCTTGAGCCTATTTAGCTCAACTCTTTTCCCTTTTCTCAATGTACTCTTTTCTCATATAATCAATATACTAAATACTATTTATGTTCTGCTCTTTCTCTGTATTCTCTGCTTCTCAATTTATCATGGTATCAGAGCTTTAGACGTAATCCTCTTCACACAGTCTGGAGAGAAGCCCGATCCTAAGAGGCGCAGAGCTTAAACTATCAATGAGAGCACGAGACGTAGATTCTTCACAAAGCTTGGAGAGCAGTCTACTAGTCCGCTCAAAAGATCGTTGCAGACAGAAAGTGCGAGGAAGCAGAAACTGAAGAAGGCGGAGACAATAAAGAATTGTAAGCATTTAAAGATTCGTGAAAGATTCACGAAGAAGAGTTGCAGAGGGCAGAAAAAATTAAAGATACGTGAGTTCTTTAAAGAATTCGTGAAATTCTTTCCAATTCATGAAAGATTCACAAATTTCTTTCTTCCGGAGAAACTCTTTGCAGAAGCAGCAAAGAACATGCCAAAGAAGCAAAGGACAAGCAGAAGCAGCCGTAAGATCATCCCTGCGAACAGATCTGAGCCATCGATCGACTTCAGAAAGGACAAGGAGCGCATAGAAAAGGCAAAAGATTTTCATCCATCAGATTTAGCGCAGAGGACCGATAGCCGTCAGATCTGGGAGAAAGTGCATGAGTTTTAGTCCTCTAGAACGCACAGGACAAAAGTCGACTTACGAAGTCACGAAATCCCGAAATCGTTGGGACTTTCCATCAAGGAGGATACGTGGCGAGGTCTTAGCATTTCGCTAACTCGCAGGGAGTAAAGTTCAGAGAAAACAGCGATAAGAATTCATGAATCACGAAAACGCGACTAAATCTGAGCCGTTGGATCGAGAAAGATCATGAGTCGTCGATATGACGCTATCCGGAAATCGGGAGTTGGACGAGTAGAGGAGACTGCACTCCATACCCCGATACGTGAAATCCTGAAATCACGAAATCACTCCAACCATTGGATCTGGAGTGACAGGTGGTGAAGATCCGGAAGCCATCGATGTTTTTGGCACCAGGAGAATGAAGGTGAAGACTGGGGAAAAATCGTGAAAGAACATTTCGCAAAATAATCAGGACCATCCATCTCAGAGGATAGGTGGCAGCAGATCCAAGCGCTATCACGATTTCGTCAATCGCAAAATTAGAGGTGAGAGTTCAGTGAACTCGCGATACGCGAAAATGCGACGTGATCTGAGCCGTCAGATCAGGAAGAACATGAACCGTTGATTTGGGAGGCTCTAAAATTTTGGCATTTCGAAGTTCGGGGTTTGGAGAACATCGTGAAAAGATTTCAAGGGTCATGAAATCCCGAAAGGATCTGGACTATCAGATCATAGAAGGATCTAGACCATCGATCTGCAACAGAGGATAGATCAAAATTTTGGGTTTCAGGATTCAAAGGAGGAAAGATTGTAGTTGCATCGCAACTTCATGAACCACGAAATCCCAAAAAGTGGACCGTGGTCATAGAGACATGGTCGTGTGGAGGAAGGATACGAGAGGAGCTGAGGGCTCATTAAGCCCCTTTCGGAGTTTGGGAATTGGAGAGTCAGGATTGGCTCACACGCCAATACTCTCGAGGCCGTGAAACACGACGAGTTGTTTCTAGGATAAGCCAGGGGTCACAGATAGTGGATAGTTCGTGTTCAGTGCATATTTTCATGGAGTTGAGTTCTCATTTGGACCTATTCCACCATTAGAGGGGCTACAGTTGCTACAGAGTTACAGTTGCTAAAGAACAGAGCTCAGAGCCCTGAATCAGTAGATCTTTCGCTCGGATACTCAGATCCAGCTAGATCGAAGTCAAAGAAGTGGTTTACACCGCGTTTTTCGATCCGAAGTCACTGCAAAAAAATTGAAGACCTAGTTTTACGCGCATAAAACAGGTAAAAACAAAATTTTCTAACAATTTTTTTTTTGTTTTGTTAAATTTTTAAAGATGACCACCTCTAGAAATTTAGGACCAACTCAAGGTCCAATTCTTCTTGGAAAGAATTAGGAGTTTTGGTCTCTTTGAATGAGATCCTTCTTGCAAGCACAAGAGTGCTGGGATCTAGTGGATCTTGGATATGTGGAACCAGATCCAGCAAACCTTTCCACCATGACCAACCAATAGATAATTGCTCAAGAAACACAAAGGAACAACGAGAATAAGGCCAAATTCTGGATTCAAAATTCAGTGGATGACTCGATTTTCTCAAAAATCACAGGCGTTGTTACTTCAAAAAAGGCCTGGGACATCCTTAAATCAACCTACCAAGGAAATGACAGGGTCAAAATAGTCAAACTATAGACCTTGAGGATGCAATTTGAGACTTTAAGAATGACAGAGTCTAAAAATGTGGATCAGTTTATGACCAGAGTCATGGGAATCATGAACCAGATCAGATTGACTGGTGAAGCCATTCCTGATCAACGCATTGTTGAGAAAGTCCTCAGAAGTTTAACAAATAAATTTGAAATGGTCATTACAACAATCCTTGAATACAAGGATCTGTCACATTTTTCAATAGATGAACTAATTGGTTCCTTGTTGACACATGAGACCAGACTGCATCTCATAGATGAGTCAATCGCCAATGCCTTCAAAACTCAATTCTCTTTTAGCAGAGGGAGAGGCAGAGGAAGAGGCAAAGGTCACCAAGGAAGAGGGAGCATTCCAATTAACCCTCACTCAAGTGGAGGTCACATACAATAGAACCTGAATCAATCTTTCCAAGGTTACAGACAACAGAACCAGAATCAGAATTGCCAACCTCAAAGAGGCAGAGGGAGAAGATCAAATGACAAATCAAGCATACAATGTTATTATTGCAAAACGTTTGGACACTATGAATATGAATGAAGGAAGAAGAAAGAAGATCAACTCTCAGGCATAACACATGTCTGAAATCATATGGGAGAAACCTCAGAAGGTATGTTTCTTTCATGCCACAAGACTGAAGAACAACCTAAAGATCCTTGGTTGCTGGACAGTGGATGTAGCAATCACATGATAGGTAACAAAGATTTACTTTAATGCATTGATTCTTCAATTTCATCCAATATTACACTTGGAAATGATTCCTTAGTCAAAGTTCAAGGAAAATGAATTGTACCTATTCTTACTAAACAAAATGTAAAGAAAGACATAAACAATGTCTATCATGTTCCAGATCTAAAACATAATCTGTTAAGTGTAGGATAACTCATTGAACATGGCTATAAGGTACTTTTTGATGGAGAATCATGCAAGATATATGATAAAACCCTCAGCAGAAAATCGATTTCTGAAATCCACATGACTCAGAATAGGATGTTTCCCCTGACCCTTAGAACTACAAATCTGATCCAAATATATGCACAAAGTGCATACACCCCCAACGAAACTATGGTTTGGCATACAAGATTTGGAAATCTACCCTTTCAGAGTCTAAGTCTTCTACATAAGCAATCCATGGTCAAAGGTCTCCCTATCTTCAAAGAGAAAAATCCCCGATGTGAGTCTTGCATACTTGGAAAACATAAGAGAACTAGTTTTCCACAGTCCTCCACTCAAGCCAAACAACATCTCGAACTTGTTCATACTGACCTATGTGGACCAATGCAAACATAGTCAATAGGTGGTAGCTTTTATTTTCTAATGTTTATTGATTACTTTAGCAGGAAAATCTAGATCTATTTTCTCAGACACAAGTCTGAAACTTTTGCAAAATTTAAAGAATTCAAAGCATAAGCTGAAAAATAGAGTGGCAAATATATAAAATCTCTCAGTTCGGATGGAGGAGGAGAATACAACTCCAACGAATTTGAAAATTTATGCAAATCACAAGGAATCATCATGCAAACTATAGCCAGGTATACTCCACAACAGAATGGAGTAGCTGAAAGGAAGAATCAAACAATAATGAACATGGCAAGAAGCCTACTCAAAGAGAAATGTCTGTCAAATACTTTTTGGGTTGAAGCAGTAGCATGCTCAGCTCATCTCTTGAAGATATCTCCAAACACCAGTCTAAAGATGAAGGTCCCTCAAGAAGCATGGAGTGGGACAGAGCTAAATGTTTCTCATCTAAGGACATTTGGATTCATAGCATACGCTCACATACCTTCCAAATTAAGGAAGAAACTTGATGATAGAAGTGAGAAATGCATCTTTACTGGATACAGTGAAAGATCTAAAGCTTACAGGCTTTACAATCCAATCTCAAAGAAACTAATTCTTAGCAGAGATGTAAAATTTCTGGAAAATCAACTTTGGAACGAATCTGAAAATCAACAAATGGATAGTCAAGATCCATTGCTGCCCAGTCCTGAAAACGTAGAAGACTCAAGACAACCAATACCTCAACCTGCCCTTCCAAGATTGCAGGTACAAGGACAATCTGAAAATTCTCAGGATCACTCAACTTCAAGTAGAGACTCATCCTCTGAACTTCAAAATCAGAGAAATCGAAGTTTGAGAGAAATCCATCATCAGCTGGATGACATTGAACAACACAGTCTTTTTGCATTAATGTCATGTCAACCTACATCTTTTAAAAAAACATCTAAGGAGCCACATTGGGTTCAAGCCATGAACCAAGAGATTGACTCCATTGAGAAGAACAAGACATGGGATCTTGTTGATTTGCCCAGACACAAGAAAAGTATTGGTGTCAAGTGGGTTTACACAACTAAACTCAATGAAAAAGGGCAGATTGAAAAACACAAGGCAAGACTTGTTGCCAAAGGATTCTCACACCAACCAAGTACTGATTATGGTGAAAATTATGCTCCAGTAAAAAGGTTAGACACTGTAAGGACTCGCTTAGCCATAGCAGCTCAACACAAATGGCAAGTATACCAGATGGATTTCAAGTCAACTTTCCTAAATGGTGTCTTAGAAGAAGAGGTCTATGTGGATCAACCACCTTGATTTGAGGTCAAAGAATAGCCAGCCAAAGTATATCGGTTGAAGAAAGCCCTGTATGGCTTAAAACAAGCTCCAAGAGCTTGGAACAACAGAATTGACACTTACCTGATCAAAATTGGTTTCAACAGAAGCCAAAATGAGCCAACTTTATACACCAAAACGGATCAGCAGGGTAAAATTTTGATTGTATGTTTATATGTTGATGACATGATATATACTGGAAATCTTGAGTTAACCAGTTTTAAACATGCCATGCAATCTGAGTTTGAGATGACAGATCTTGGAATAATGAAATATTTTTTGGGTATTGAGGTTGATCAATCAACCAAAGACATTTTTGTCTGTCGGCAAAAGTATGTAGCAGACATCATCAAAATATTATGCATGGAAGACTGCAATCCAACATAAACTCTTATACCCCTAGGCACAAATTTGAGCAAGAAAGATGAAGGACCTACAATGGATTCTAGCCTATACAAAAGCGTAGTAGGAAGTTTGTTGTATCTTACAACAACTAGGCCTGATATAATGAATGCAGCCAACCTTGTTTCCAGGTTTATGGAATCCCCCAAAGATTCTCACTGGAAGATGGCGAAAAAGATTCTGAAATATGTTGCAGGAACTCTCAATTTTGGCTTATGGTACACTCAGTCTGATGATAATCATCTCTCTGGTTACACAGACAGTGATTTTGCAGGAAGCCTAGATGACAGGAAAAGCACCCCAGGACATGCTTTTCACTTGGGCACGAACCTGATTTCATGGGCATCAAAGAAGCAATCCATTGTATCAATATCTTCTGCAGAGGCAGAGTATGTCGCTGCTACCTCATCTTCCTGTCACGCTATGCGGCTGAGAATAATATTGAATTATATGTCACATACAGAAAATGAGCCAACCCCTATCTTCTGTGACAACACCTTAGCAATTGTTCTATCCAAAAATCATGTGTTTCACAAGAAAAAAAAGCATATTGACACTCAATTTCACTTCATTCATGAGCTCGTCAATAATGGTGACATAGCACTTCAATTTTGTGGCTCTCGAGATCACCTTGCAGATATTTTCACAAAGCCACTGGGAAAATCCGTTTTTGATTTTCAGAGACAACACTTAGGCATTATCAATGCTGATGATTGTAATTGTTGAGTTTAAGAGAGAGTGTTAAATATAATATAACCTCAACAGTCTGACTATACACTGCCAGCTGTTCTGGACAGCTGTACTTTCGTTTCTTGATTTTCTTGATTCTATTTAGCTCAACTCTTTTCGCTTTTCTCAATGTACTATTTTCTCACATAATCAATATACTGAATATTGTTTCTGTTTTGCTCTTTCTCTGTATTCTCCGCTTCTCAATTTATCACACTGGACATATAATTGACACCTTTAAAAGCCTCTGTAGTTTACTGTCTTACTGTGCGGTGCCTTTGAAATTGGAGATCCGACAGTCTTCTATATTTACGCCGATAAGGCATCTTATAATGGGGAGTGGAGTTCGAAAAATCGTACTCTATATGAAGGGTAACGTATACCAAGTATAGTGTTGGGACAATTTGTATAGTTGTCATATTTCACAATAATAAAAATAATGAAAAAAAATTGACTTTACAGGTGCCCATGCAGTCTACGGGTGGTGTGGCATTAGATTTGTTGCGAGGCCGTTTGTACATCTACCATCTTCTTGTGCCGAGGCGTCAGATTTGGTGGCACTCAATTCGTAGATATCTCATCTTATTTTACTGTCCTTTGTCGGAAGTCATTGATCGAGATCGTTAACCATAATAATAGATCCATGTTGCATTGAAGTGAGCATTATGGTTTTGAAATATATCAAACTTATTGAACCACGTAACAAAGCTTACATCATATGTGGCAATTAACGTGTAAACAACTTAACACCCAAACCACTCAACAAACATAGAAAAATAGCACAATGTAATTTATATTTATATTGATCATTATTATAAATTTGTTAGAAAAATAACAAGATGTAATTAGTACTTGTATTGGTTATTATCATAATAGGAACGCTCCACTTACTCACAGATCATTGCTTTTAATAATATTAAAGATAATCTTTAATATTCATCTAAATACAAAGACATAGTCTACTCACTCATCATTTCTTTTAAGATAATCTCTAATATTTATATAGATACAAACATTGATGCCAACCTTAAAAATCTACATCTACCATATGTTCTTAATTTACCACATTTTTAGGTTGGCCAGGTATGTTTGTTTCACCACAATACAATAACCAATCACCACGACCAAACAATCATAGCCATCATGTTTCCTTTCAAAATAGTCGTCGACCGCTTGTTATTATAATAACGGCTGAGACGAGTTCCAACTTCTATATCATTATTTTAAATCTGCAGAGTTTAAAGTTTATTACTTAATATATCATATTATTATACTCTTAAATAAGACATATTATTATATTGTTAAACTATCATTGCTTCAAATCTGCATAGTGTAAAGTTTATTGGTTAATGTATCATATTATTATATTGTTAAATAAGACATATTAAATAAAACATATTGTTAAATTAGACATAGAGTAGCTGCTTTGCATCCATTTTCCTTCTTTTTAGAGCAATAGGCACTTATGCAATGATGCATCATTTCCCTTCTTTCTTAGAGCAAGAGGCACTCATGCGACGATGCATATGTAATCCCAATTTGTCGTTTCCCTTGTTAGTTCCTAAAGGTTAGGGATTCATTAGGATTATTGACTTGTATTGTGTCGTATGCCTCCATTTATAGATAAGGAAAATATCAAATATCTTAGGCGACGTATGTCTCATGAGACAATCGTAGTTATTACATTACGTTCAAGTTATCACATGCAAAGAAATGCATTGATAATTTCAACAAGTACATATAACATGATTGTGAGGCTCTCCACGTTTTGTTTTTCTCACATACTTACTTGTGAGCTATTACGATGTATGACTTGACAAGATAATAAACGCAATACAAAAGAGATAGATTTAGAATGGAAAGGGCATAGCACATTTGTATTAGATGAATAGGATAAAGTTATAAAGGGAAAACAAAATCATCAAATCAAGAAGTTAGAACCAAATTTTAACGACTAGTACAGTTGGCGAGAACAACTAGCATTTTCCAGTTACACATTGTTGAGGTTATAACTAACACTCTCTCTTAAACTCAATAGTTACAAAGATCAGTACTCATAATCTCCAAGTGTTGTTTCTAAAAATAAAAAATGGTTTTTTCCAATGGCTTTGTAAATATGTATGCGAGCAGGTCTCGTGAGCCACAAAATTGAAGTGTGATTTCACCATTATTGACTAGCTCGGGTGTGAAGTGAAAGCGAGTGGCAATGTGCTTGCTTTTCTTATGAAAAACATGGTTTTTTTATAAAGCAATTGCTGTAGTATTGTCACAGAAGATAAGAGTTGGCTCATTTTTTGTATGTGACATGTCATTCAATAGTCTTCGCATCCACACAACTTGACAGGAAGCTGAGGTAGAAATGACATACTCTGCCTCTGCAGAGGATATTGAGACAATGGGTTGCTTCTTTGATGCCCAAGAAATCATATTCATGTTCAGGTGAAAAGCATACCTTGGGGTGTTTTTTCGATCATCTAGGCTTCTTGCAAAATCAATGTTAGTGTAACTAGAAAAATGATTATCTTCAGACTGAGTGTACCATAAACTAAAATTGAGTGTTCAAACAACATATCTCAGAATCCTTTTTGCCATCTTCTAGTGAAAATCTTTGGTAGATTCCATGAACTAGGAAACAATGTATGTTGCATACATAATATCAGGCCTAGTTGTTGTAAGGTACAACAAACTTCCTACTAAACTTTTGTACGAAGTAGAATCCACTGTAGGGCCTTCATCTTGCTTGCTCAATTTTATGCTTAGGGGTATAGGAGTTTTTGCTGGATTGCAGTCATCTTAATGCATAATTTTTTGTTGATGTCTGTTGGATACTTTTGCTGACAGACAAAAATCCATTTAGTTGATTGGTCAACCTCAATCCCCAAAAAATATTTCATTATGCCAAGATATGTCATCTCAAACTTAGATTTTATGGCATGTTTAAAACTGGTTAGCTCAAGATTTCCAGTATATATCATGTCATTAACATATAGACAGACAATCAAAATTTCACCTTGATGATATGTTTTGGTTTATAGAGTTGGTTCATTTTGGTTTCTGTTGAAACCACTCTTGATCAGGTAAGTATAAATTATGTTGTACCAAGCTCTTGGAGCTTGCTTTAATCCATACAAGGCTTTCTTCAACTAATACACTTTGGTTGGCTTCTCTTTGACCTCAATTCCAAGTGGTTGATCCACACATACCGATTCTTCTAATATACCATTCAAGAAAGTTGAATTGGCATCCTTATGATATACTTGCCATTTGTGTTGAGTTGTTATGGCTAAGAGAGTCCTTACAATGTCCAACCTTGCTACTGGAGAAAAAGTTTCACCATTATCAATGCCTGGTTGTTGTGAGAATCCTTTTGCAACAAGTCTTTCTTTGTGTTTTTCAATATGCCCCTTTTCATTGAGTTTAGTCTTGTAAACCCACTTGACACCGATACTTGTCTTATGTTTGGGTAGATCAACAAGATCCTATGTATTGTTCTTCTCAATAGAGTCAATTTCTTGGTTCATGGCTTGAACCCAATGTGGCTCTTTAGTTGCCTCTTTAAAAGATGTAGGTTGGCATGACATTAATGCAAAAATATTGTGCTGATCAATATCATCCAACTGCTGATGGATTTCTCTCAATCTTCGAGTTCGATGATTTTGAAGTTCAAAAGATGAATTTCTGCTTGAAGAATAATTGTCCTAAGAACTTTCAGGCTTTCCGTGTACCTGCAATATTGGAAGGGTAGGCTGATGTGTTTGTTGTTCTGAAATTTCTGGTTACAATGGATTTTGACTGTCCATAGGTCGATTTTCAAACTCACTCCATAACTTATTTTCAAGAAATTCGACATCTCTGCTAAGAATGAGTTTCTTTGAAATCAGATTGTAGAGTCAGCAGGCTTTGGATGTCTCATTGTAGCCAACAAAAATGAATTTCTCACTTCTATCATCAAGTTTCTTCCTCAATTCTGAATGTATGTGAGCGAATGCAATGCATCCAAAGGTCCTAAGATGAACAACATTCAATTTTGTCCTACTCCATGTTTCTTGAGGGACCTTCATCTTGACACTAGTGGTTGGGGATCTATTTAGGAGATAAAATGAACATGCCACAACTTCAACCCAAAATAATTTAACATACATTTCTCTCTGAGAAGGCTCCTTGCCATGTCATTATAGTCTAATTTTTCCTCTCACCCACTCCATTTTTCCATGGAGTATACCTGGTTGTGGTTTGCATGATTATGCCTTGTGATTTGCAAAAAATTGGAAATTTTGTTGAACAATATTCTCCTCCTCCATCTTACTTGAGAATTTTCACATATTTCCCACTCTGTTTTTCAGCTTCAGCCTTAAACTCCTTGAACTTTGCAAAGGTGTCAGACTTGTGTCTGAGGAAATAGATCGATATTTTCCTGCTAAAATCATCAATAAATCTTAGAAAGTAGAATATACCACCTATTGAATTTGTTTGCAATGGTCCACATAGGCCAGTGTGAAATAGATCTAAGTGTTGTTTGGCTTGAGTGGAGGACTGTGGAAAGCTTGTTCTCTTATGTTTTCCAAGAATGGAAGACTCACATGGGGGATTTTTCTCTTTGAAGATAGGTAGACCTTTGAGCATGGAGTGATTCTATAGGATACTTAGACACTGAAAGGGTACATGGAGTGATTCTATAGGATATGTCCAAATATTGCATGCCAAATCATAGTTTCATTGGCGGTGGATGCACTTTGTGCATATGATTGGGTCATATTTGTAGTTATAAGGGTCAGGGGAAACATTCTATTCCTAGTCATGTGGATTTCAGAAATCAATTTTCTCTTGGGAGGTTTGTCATATATCCTAGATGATGCTACTTTGAAAAGTACCTTATATCCATTTTCAACTAGTTGTCCTACGCTTAACAGATTATGTTTCAGATCTAGAACGTGATAGACATCGTTTATGTCCTTTTTTACATCTTGTTTAGTGAGAATAGGTACAGTTCCTTTGAATTGAAGTTTGAATAAAGAGTCATATCCAAGTGTAATATCAGATGGAATAGAATAATCAATGCAAGAAAGTAAATATTATTACCTATCATGTGATTGTTGCATTCATTGTCTACTAACCAAAGGTCCTTGTGTTGTTCTTCAGTTTCGTGACATGAGAGAAACATCCCATATGAGGTGTCTCCTTCATGATTTGAGACATGGGCTCTGCCTAAGTGCTAATTTTCTTACTTCTTCCTGCATTTAGGTTCATAGTTCCCATACCTTTTTCAGTAATAGATTGCATGTTTTCTTTGTCAATGGATCTCCTCCCTCTGCCTCTTTGAGGATGGAAATTCTTGTTTTGATTTTGATGTGTGCAACCTTCACCTGAGTGATGGTTTCTTGGACTTCTCCCTCTTACTCTATGACCTCTGCCTCAACCTCTTCCTCTCCCTCTACTGAAGGAGAATTGAGTCTTGAAGGCATTGACTATTGACTAATATTCTAGATGCAGTCTGGTTTCATGTGACAATACAGAACCCACGAGTTCATCTGTTGAAAAATTTGACAGATCCTTGGATTCAAGAATGGATGTAAAAACCATCTCAAATTTCTTTGGAAGACTTCTGAGGACTTTCTCAACAATCATTTGATCAGGGATGGCTTCACAATTCAACCTGATTTGGTTTACAATTCCCATGAATCTGGTCATAAATTGATCAATATTTTCATACTGTCATTTTTAAGGTCTCAAAATGTGTCCTCAAGGTCTGCAGCTTAATTGTTTTCACCTTGTCATTTCCCTCGTAGGTTGTACTGAGAATGTTCTAGGCCTATTTTGAGGTAATAACACTTGTGATTTTTGAGAAAACCGAGTCATCCATTGAGATATGAATCCATAACTTGTTTGTATTCTCTCTTTTCCTCTATTCTGCCTGCGGTGTTCTCTCTTGATTGTTCATGGCAACTAGATCCTCTTGATCTGGTTCCACATAGACAATATCCACTAGATCCCAACACTCATGTGCTTGTAAGAAGGATATGATTCTGAGAAACCAAAATTCATAGTTCTTCCCAAGAAGAATTGGCCCTTGTGTTGGTCCTAAATTGTTAGAGGTAGCCATTTTTGTAAAAAAAATCAGAATAGAAAACAAACTGCCAATATTGTTCATGATTTTTCTTAGGGATGAAAAATACCTTTGATATCACTTGATGCAAACAGGTAGGTCCTCTTCCTATTTCCTGCACGTAAAACCAGGTCCTCGAGGGTTCAAACACACCAACGAAGTTCGATCTTGATCTATAGGAAATTTCTTGTTTCCTGGTATCGATTTTGTTGGATGTGACTATCCGAGCACAAGATTTTACAGAGTCAGAGCTCTGAGATGCATTCTTTATCGACTATAACCCTTTAATGGAGAAAATCAGGTTCGTTGGGGCTTCTTTTTTAATGAAATTTTTTTATCGTTAAACCCTCATATGACCAAGGGATAACAACTAGGTTCTCTGGGGCTTCGGGCTCGAGGGGATTCAATACGTTAAGACCTTGATTCCTCTGAATAGGCGAACAAGAGAAATCCCGAACAAGAGCAAAGATCAATGGTCCTCGTTGATCTGAGATTAGTGGCCCACAATTACTTCAAGACTCCAGGCTTCGGAGCCTTCAACTGCTCTAATTCACAATAAACAGATACAACGACCCTCAGACATTTGCAAATCAGTGACCAAGATCCTTTTCGAAACTTTGGCCTTTGGGAGTTCCCGTCTGTTGACTCACACTAACCTATGAAATGTCGAATCTAGGGAGTGACATAAGCTAAATCCTAACGGTCCACATGTCTTCTGAAAGAGTGGTCAAGATCCACTTTGGGGTTCATCCTTCGGGGTTCTTTCCGTCACTGCTTCACATTTCTCTCGGAGTATCAGATCACCGAACTACCAGATGGCTTCCATGTGTCCATCGTGATCAACAATTTGGATTTACTCCGGCTCTTCGAAGTTTCGTGCGACTGGTAACCTTTAGCATATGTGCTCTACTTCCTTCAAAGTACGAGATCTTTGAATACAGGGATCGTCTAACACGTGTCTACTGGATCCAACGGTCCACAGTCACTTTGGATCTCTAGGACTTCGGAAACCTAGACACCTTCTCGACCAAGGTCCTTCAGAGTGTTATACCTCTGGATTGTAGAATCTGCTAACACGTGTCCTCTTCTTGGATCAACAGATAAGATTGGTTCTAGAGGCTTTGAAACTTCAGGAGATTCATCGAATACGCAAAGTCCCCTCTGTCGTCTCTACATGCGATTGGGAGCTATGTCCTTGGCTTAAACCTTTGGGCGCTTATCTCACCTTGTAAGATTGATAGTTGTGTTTAAATAATCATGAAGATCAATGGCCATGAGAGATTGCAGAGCTTGAACTTGCTCGCGCTTTAATTTCCTTCCCAATCTCCACAATGCAAAGATGTTCGTCCGTAGTGGGGTCGATATCCACTGTTGATCTGTTGATCTAGCAAGATCAACGATCCTAAGGGATTGCATAGTCTTAACTTGCACCCTCTTTAATTTCCTTTGCGATTTCCGCAATGGTTATCCGTCGTCAATCTTCCTTCAACGAGATTTGACAGTCATGAATTAATCTTTAAATCATCTAACGGATATTTTTGCTCGTACCCAGATCTAACGACTGAGATTTGTTCGACTCTTCTGCACTCTCCTCGTCTTATCTGGGTTTGATCTAATGGCCCAGATCTGTTCCCACGACCGATCTAATGACTACTGTAGCTTCTCCTCAGCTACTGCTGCATCTTCCTCCTGAAGAAATGATACAACGAATTCTGAAAGCTCTTCGTCTTTGAATCTTGTTATGCAAGTCTGCCTCCTCGCGCTGTGATGTCTCCAGCGCTCCTTTAGCGGACTGATGTCTCCATCCCTCCTTTAGTGGACCACTCTCCAGGCTCTTTTAGCTGACTGCTCTCCAGGCTCTGTGAAGAGTCTTACCTTCTGCGCTCTGATACCATGACAAGACAATAAACGAAGCAGATAATACAGAAGAGACAAATCTAGAATGGAAAGTGTAGAGCGCAATTGTTTTAGATGAATAGGCTAAAGCTATAAAAGGAAAACAAAACCACCAAATCAAGGAGTCAGAACCAAATCCTAACTACTGGTACAGCTGGCCAGAACGGCACAGCTGTTGAGGTTATAATAAACTGACATCACCGGTCACCGGAATAGGAAGAATAGGGTCTAAAGTTCGAAATTTTTGGTCCTTTTATTCACTGGTTTATGAGAATATAACGCTCATTCCATGATCAAATATGAAGTATTATATTATAATTTATTGGAAATAGATATTTCCTTTTCATGACCGAATGCCAAGTTATACGACCACTCATTTTCAAAGCCCAACGTCCAAGCTGCGCATGCATCACCATTATCTCTGTCTCGTCGTATGATGGAAGACGTATTGGTATAAAATAATGCGAGTTCCATGAACGGCTTCAGACCCCGGGATCCAATATGTAGATGCACCGAATAGAAGAAATATCTACATTGGCCAAAGTGCAGCTTATGAAGGACGGGAAACATTTGGTTATGTATATATACTAGCACAGCCGCGAGTGTTAACTTGCGGTTGAAAACGCCGAAAGGTATCGGTTGAAAATCTGTGTCCTTAATATAAAATGTATGTGGTAATTCGTAATTCATCTGTGGTAATATGAAACATTTGACTGCACGGTTTAATCCTACTTAATCATTTAAATGTGACATGCATATCCTTACATAATTTTTTAATGTGATTAGGTAAATGTTAAAAAGAAAACATGTTAACTGATGCCTTGATAAATAATAAATAATAAATCTGATGCCTTTCTACGTAATTACAAAACTTTCTAGCCATCAAATTAAATATTAAATTCTTTGCTAAAAGAAAATAATCAGTGAAATTGAATACTCAGTTCTGTGTTAAAAGGAAATAATCTGTGAAGATCAGATGTTACAATCTCAATATGTTGGGCTACCATGGAAAGTCTCTAACTTATTCCCCAAAAATACTATCATTTTGGGCGTTATGACCAAAGATACACGTGTTCTCCAAGAAAAACAAACCTGCTTTTGTTTGAAAAATCTTATTGGTGAAGGCTATTTGCATTCACGAACGATAAGGCGGCTACCCGGTAGCTATGTCGCTGCTCTTAAAAAAATGTGATTTTGTTTATATATAAAACATAATATATATAAAACATAATATACCTACTATATGAGGTAGAATAAATTTTTGTACTGTAATTTTAGTTATTATGTAAGATAGTTACAAGTTAATTTTCTAAATGGATAGTTACAAGTTGATATAGACAAGTATATCTGAGTGAGTGAGTCTAATTCTTAATAACATTCTAGTTATTATGTGAATTTAAAAGATAGCTACAAGTTGATTTTCTAAATGGATAGTTACAAGTTGATATAGATAAGTATATTTGAGTGAGTCTA
>SNQJ01S0156145.1:3850-22339 GCA_010110895.2 Picea sitchensis | reverse complement strand
TAATGCATTTCCCTTTAATGTTGCTGGGAATAACTTTAATTTTTGAGCACTGGAAATGTAATCATAACTTCTGCATAATTTGTCAAACTCGAAAAGGAATTCATCAGGATCTTTAGAAGATAAACCATGAAAGTTAGGTAAAGTTGAAAGTGGAATATTCTTCATGGGAGCTACTCCTCTAGGAAGATCACCAATAGGAAATCCTAAGGTAGAAAAAGAGCTTTCATCATTTACCTTTGCTTCAAGACCTACCCGTTCTTCATGGTGCAGTTCTTCATTATATACATCCATGGTTTCTTCTATTTGTTCCCCTATTGCACTTGCTCGATCCTCAATATCGTTTGTTGGTTTTTCAATTGTCTCCATTTCAAAGTTCACTTGAAAGGGAGGTTGAGGATTTGGTTTTCGAGAGCTTGGTCATTGAGGAATAACAGATTCAGATTTTGATATAATCTGGTCAATAAAAGTCTTTCTTCCTCCTCTTACTCTGCCCCTGCCACCTGTAGGGTTAGTTTCCTTGGGGGGTCTGCGTCCTCTCATGCAATCTGTACATATGAAAGAAAAACGTAAATGCTTTTGAAATCTATAATTGCCTTCCCCAACAATGGTGCCAAAATGTTGGTCACTATAATTGCTTATTAATTAAAACAATCAAGTGTTACATAAATTGTCAACCTAGGGAAGTCTATTTATTTCAAAGGCAATCACACACTGTATATGCTCAATCTCAAAAGCAATCTAGAGTTGTAGTAAAAGTACACTAATCACACCTTGCTTTGAACAGACTGAAGTTCTACTTTGAACTATAGTAAAAGCAATCTATCTATTGCAGAATTTAAGATTCAAAGGAAAAATAATTATCAGAAGAATCTTGGATTACATTAAGAAACATCAACCTAGGAAAAAGGAACCTTTCAGCATACTGCAAAGAAGACTAACTATCCTGTAACAAAGAATAGGACCCTATTCCCCAAAGTAGGAATCTTCAGCACCTACCTCCGACTATCACACTTTCATAAACTCATCAAACAGAATTACCGATCAGAATGATTAACAATTACCGAAGACTAACTATTATGTAACAGAGAACAGGACCCTATTCCCCAAAGAAGGAATCTTCAACACCTGTTTCTGATTATCACACTTTCATAAACTCATTCTGCAAATAGAATTACCAATCAAAATGATTAACAGTTACCTAGGAATGAATTGTATGAAAACAATGTAACAATCAGTGGAAACAAAGTTTCAGCAAAATAGAGTTTTAACAAGGTATGAATAAAAAAAATACTAACACACTACATAAACTAATGGGTGAATCTTGTGAAGAAGGTGGGCCCTTTCCTTCTCACAAGATTCCCCAGAAATGAAAGGAACTAAGAAGAAATGCTCAGAATGATCTTTTATTCATCTGTCAAATGTGTCAAGTTACAATATCCAAAGTGAACACACTCCTTCTCTATAATTAATTTCTAGCTAAGCCTTCCGTAAATCCCCCTTATAATGTTGATTTCTCCCCTATTTAAAGAGGAGAATCCTCTTAATATAATTAAGCATAAAATTACATGTGTACGTACAGATCCTATTCTTAGTTTGATCTAATCTTCTATGTTGGAATAGGGTATTCTGATCTCCCGTGGAAAAATGTTGTTACAGTGGTTGGAATGGTCTTGGCTTGAGGTACAGTTGTTGCGGCCGGTGTAATAGCTTCTTTATTTATATTTTCTTGTTACTGTTGTATGTGAAATATTATTTCGGCATCGCAAATCACTAACTGTTTTAGCAACGAGATTTGCATACTGTTGACTTTTCAGCAATGTGGTCTTCAAGCAGCAATGATGGTTGTAATGGTGTTGGCTTAAGGTACGGCTATTGTGGCCAGTGTAACAGCTCCTTCTTGTTACTGTTGTATGTGAAATGATGTTTCAACATCGCAAATCACGGACTGTTTCAGCAACTGGATTTGCGTACTGTTGACTGTTTCAGCAATGTGGTCTTCAAGCAGCAACATTATATTAACTGCAGTCTTCAAACTGTTTTAGCAACTATATATTTCTTATTAGTGCCTAAGTATGAGAGTAACGTAAAATTACATGTAAAACAAATTAAACATATAGCAAAGAGAAGAAACGTTATATACCTTTGGAGAAATAGATTAATGTAATAATGTAGGCTTAAATATGAGTGGGAAAGGGATGTAATGATAGAAAAAAGTATGAGAAAAAAGGTACATTATAGGGTCCTAACACCAGTCACTTCAAAAGACCCTTGTTGGTCTAGTGTTCGCCTTAGCAATGGTGGGGGTGGCTCCAATGTAACCAATGACAGGCCCAGAATCCTTCGTGACTAGTGGAGCTCGTGATCCTCCATAGTGTGAGAGGATCAAAGACACACTAGGGATTTCTATTCATTCAAAAACAACACACACTGGAAAAAGTCCCTACGAGATAAAACAAGCAATCACTAAAGCTAGTTGGAAGAACAGTTACAACAACCAACACTAGAGAAACTTACCGGTGCAAGTGCAACTCGAATATGGAAGCACCCTCCAGGTATACTCTGCAAAGTGTGGCCTGATGTTTGTCCTAGGTACCACAGTCTACCCCCTCAATCACCTATGTAAGTCCCTAAAAAGAAGGCAACTAGGTTAACAACGCCTGAACAATCACCAGGCGGGTACAGTCGACAGTCGGGTGGACCACAATGAGCAGGGTATCAAGCCCGAAACCTATCAAGGGTATCGAAAGAAAGTGGTCTAGAAGACAACTGAGGACCTCGAATGGATTCGAGACCCATGAAGCTCCGTGGAAAATGAAATCAACGGAATCCTAGGACAAGCCCTCTATATGCATTCCCCAATAAGCTTGGTCTGGCTTTGGAGGGGTTATCTCCGCTACCTTTCCGCACACAACCTTTTGTTTATCCCCTGTGTTAAAGGGGGGTCTCAGATAACTTTCATGATACTGGAATTTTAACACTCCCTAGCATAGAATCTTATGTATGTTTTGTAGCCTTGAAGAGTTTCCTCTCGTGGGATCCTCTTCAACTGTGCTCCAACTACTTCTGTATGTACTCCTCTTCACACAAAGTTGAAAAGGTTCGGGCAAGGGGAATGCTCAATTGGGTATAGTTTCTTTACTATGATTTTCCTCCTTTCAAATGGGACCCCTACCCCTTGTTTTATAGGCTATAAAAGGCTAGGTATTTGGTCGAATGACCAGCTATGAATGGTCGAAAGGTTTAGTTAACTTACCCAAAAACTATGTGTTTCGTCAACAACTTTCCATTTTTTGTGCTTTTGTAGGTACATGCGAGCTGTAGTGAGATAGCTAGCGTGTACATGCATATAGTAGTGGAGAAGGGCGCGTGGGCCTTTCAAAATGGTGTTTTTAAGAAGAGTTGTTCAGTAATGGCTTGGAAAAGAAGGAATATAAGATGGCCTGATGCCAGGTAAGCATGTATGGTGTAAATTAGGGTTATAACACTAACATAGAGCAATGGTAGACTGACCCATTGGGTAGCGGTGCGTCGGGGGTCACATCGATGGGATGCTTGACCTAACAGTGTAGAGGTACCTCAGTAGAGGAGGAGAAGATATTTTGGTATTCCTCGACAACCTTATCCACTTGCTTCTACTGTGTGGATAGGTTGATCACAGAGACCCTAGATGTGGCTGCAATATTTCACTCACTCTGAAAGAAAATCACGAAGAAGAAAAACTTCAAGGTTTGAGATATGACCTTCTTGCATTGCTTGGCAGATATCAAGGAAATAACACTATGTGGGATTGCCTTGGGTATCCTGTACAATTTCCTGTTCAAGGTAATAATAACACTATGAGGCCTAGACTCATATACAACATGACATTTCCATAAATAAGGTTTTCCCAAAAGAACATCACAAATTTCAAGAGGGAAAATGTCACACGATACCTCGTCTTTGAAAGGATCTATGTCGTACAACATGTGGCACTATTGGATGATGTGGAGATGGATTTCTTGGAGAAGCCATCCAATGGTGTAGGGTTGCAGGTGTCGTGTTGTCGACATGTCTAGCTGCTTGAGGACCTCTATTGATATGAGGTTCTTCTGACCATCGCTATCAACAATGAAGTGCATCGGGGTGCCTTTCACCCACATCTGTGAATGAAATAGGCGCTCACCTTCCTCTAGCTCATATGGTTCAATGGGATGGATCTTGGTAGTGCCAACGGTGGCACTGGGTTCTGCGTCAATGATCGATCACCCCCTTTCTGGTTCTGACTTAGAGTCGGACCATGCATCTGATTTAGAGGCTTTCACCTCAGCCACCAGTGACTTCTTGGAGCGACAATCAACAGTGTTATTCTAGGGATTCTTATGGAAGTCACACCACTTCCTGGTATCATTCTTCGTCTTTATGGTTTCCTTCTTTTCTTGCATCTTAAACTGGCTGTATTGAGCCTGTCCATATTTTCTTTATCCTCTGTATTGTGGGTTGGGGCTGCCCTTTCCCTACTTTTGTTGTGAGGGGTTCCCAGGCCCAAATTGTTGCATCTTTTGTTTAAGCTTTTTCTCTATTTTGACGACATATCGATAGGCCGCGCCCAAGGACAAGATGTCCATAAATTCCATTTTGGCCTGGATGTATCTATTAATACCACGCTATACTTGACCACTAGATGTCACTCAAAATATTTGATACCTAGCTTGGTGTGCAAGGTATGGAAGATATTTGTGAACTATGGCATGACTTGGTCTTTTTCATGCTATAGTGTCATCCATTTTGTATACAAATCATCATAATTTTCGATAGGGTAGTATTATTCCTTAATATAATCCATGAAGGACTCCCAAGTGACCATGACTATAAATAATTAGGTTTCCTTTGTTTCCTTTTTCTTACAAAAAGTCTCCCACCAATATTTGACATGGGAAATGACTTTGAGGAGTGCAAAAGTAATCTTTTCTCTATTTGAAAAGTTATGGACAGAAAAATACTCTAGAATATTCAACCATTTTTATACAGTTTTTGTGTCTATATGACCTTCAAATATAGGAATATCAAAGTTGATTTGTACCTTGAAGGGGGAGGCGCTTCCACTTGAGGAAGATGCATCACCTGTGGTAGCCATTGAAGGATTTGCGCAAAACTATCCATCATCTCGTTCCTCTTTTGTGTGAGGGATTCCTTGAGCAACATTTTGAAAGGATCTCATGTCGCATCGTCTTTATTTTTTCCCACCATGAGAGGTCTCTTGGGCATGCGAGATATTTTTTCCTCAAGAGAAACAAGCTCGAGACCCAATTCTTTATACACTGACCTCGTTGGGGACATGCATTAAGAACGGCAAGGAGAAACCTAGCTTTGATACCACTAATCCATATTTTATGAGCAGAAAGAAATGAATACATATTATTAATATTATTAACACAAAAACACAAAGAACAATAACAAAGATACAACAAGATTGGCTTCGATTCAATAAGGAAATATGTTGAAACTATAAAATTCATACTAAAACAAGCTTGCTAGAATGGTGGCAATTTATCTCTGAGAAGAGATATGACGACCTCACTCATTCACAAGAAGATGGTTACAATGGGGCTCTCAAATCATTTTTACAATAAATAGGAATGCCAAAACCCTAGACATCAAAAAACCTAACCCAAGGAGATGAAGCACCAAAATTCATGTGGGCCCCATTGGGGTAAGTTAGTACATCAACTTCCTGAGGTCGTAAATTTTTCATATGATCTTCGTTTTAGGCGCACGATTGCCTGTTAGAAAGCTATATTTTAGGACTACACGTGTTTTCAGAATACAACTAAATATATATAATCACTATGTAAATCCATGAAAACAATGTTTAGGTCCTTAAAACGGCCTCAGAAGTTTGGGACCCGAAAACTATAAACAAATTGCCAAAATGACTGAAGCTGAAGAAATTAAGTATGCCACCCTTCACTTGGAAGGAAAATATCGTGAATGGTGGTACCATGGGATGGTAACATTAAGAAAACCAACATCACTTAATGTGTGGACTTCACTTAAAACATGATGGACAGGTTTGACCAGAAGGACCCTGAGATACATTTCAAGGAGTTGGCACAGTTGAAACAGACAGGCACATCGAAAGCATACATTGTCAATTTTCAAAGGATGGAAGTGATGGTGAAGTGGTGGTCAAAGGTATTGTGTAAAGGAAGAGGGTTACGACATTGGTGGAAATTGGAGCCACTCGCAACTTCATTAATCTTTCACTTATCACTAGGAGAAATATCCCAATGAAGGATTTCAGAGAATTCAATGTGGTAGTAGAAGATGGGTACAACATGATTTGTACTCAAAGGATTAGGGGACTGGAAGTAACATTAGGAAACTACACGTTGATGAATGAATTTTACGTCGTGGATTTAGTAGATACTCATGTGGTGCTAGGATTTCAGTGGTTATACTCTTTGGGATATATCCGCGTGAATGATTCTTACATGATAATGGAGTTCCAGGACAAGGATGGGAAGTGTGTTGTCCTAATAGGTATGTCGACAGGTGCCCCTGAGATTTTTTCTAACTTGCACATGGAGGCCCTTTTTATACATAGAGACATGGATTTCATAGCATAGTTTTTTATCACTATGGAGAATCCATCACATGAATGTCATCATTACCCTAAGGATATCCAAGCATTTCTTGAAAATCATGAGAGAGTGTGTGAAACATTTCCAGCAGGGAGGCCACTTGACATAAGATTTGAGCATGTCATTGAGATAGAAGAGGGATTGAATCCATTCATCACCACTCCCTACAAACATCCCAAGAGTTTCAAGGATGAAATAGAGAAGGCCATAAAGGAGTTATTAGAAATGGAACACATTCATTCTAGTTCTATCCCTTTTTTTTCATCAGTTTTACTGGTGAATAATAAAGATGATACTATGAGGATGTGCATAGACTACATGGCACTAAATAATAAGACCACCAAGAACCGATACCCAATACCTAGGATTGACGAGTTGATCAACGATTTGCATGGGGATTTTCCCTTCTGAAATGTTGATATACGACCAGGATACCACTAGATTCGGTTCAAGGAGAAGGATAGACATAAAACAACATTCAGGTGTCAATATGGGCACTAAGAGTTTCTATTCATACCCTTTGGGTTGACTAATGCACTAACTACCTTTCATTCATGCATGAACCATATCTTCAACAAACAATTGAGGAAATTGTTACTGGTTTTCTTTGACGATCTTCTCATCTACAACGGGATGTGGGAGGAATTCCTTAAGCATGTGGATGAGATTCTCACTATTATGGAGGAACAATCATTTTTTTCCAAGGAGACAAAATGTGAATTCAGGTTGTCAAAGATCCTCTATTTAGGGAACATGATTGATATTGAAGGAGTAAAAGTACATCATGGGAAGATTCATACCATCTTAAAATGGCCCAGTCCCAGGTCACTCACAGATCTATGAGGATTATTTGGGATATGTAGTTATTATAGGTACTTTGTGAAAGGATTTTCACAATTGGCACTGCCATTGAAAAATCACACCAAGAAAGGGGAATTTTGATGGTCAGAAGACACACCGGTAGAATTTGACAGAATGAATATGGTAATGATTACTTGTCGGTATTAGTACTATCATATTTCATGCAACCTTTTTCCCTGGAGTGTGACACATTCGGTGAGGATATAGGATAAAAATTGATGTAGAAAATACACCAGATAACCTTCGAGAGAAGGAATCTAAGGGAGCCTAAGAATATCTATCCAATCTATGACAAGGAGATGTTGTCCATCATGCATTCATTGACCAAATTTGGTAAAAGGTCGCTTCATGGTTACAATTGACCAAAACAAATTGTGATATTTCTTTAGGCAAAGGGACCTGAATGAGAGACAACATAAATGGGTGAGTAAGGTACATGCATATGATTTCGACATTGAGTATGTAAAGGGGAAGATGAATGTAGTTGTTAACACCTTATTGAGGAGGCTTGCAACCTTCTCCATCTCATAGATCTCAACAGACTGGAAGTCCATCCTATTGGTGGAATACTCCAAGAATACCTTCACTTGTGATCTAATGGAGGGAAGTATTCAAGATGATAGGTACAGGGTAGTGGATGACATCATATACTAAAAGGAAAAGATCTATATTTTCCATGAGTCCACACTCAAGGATAAGATTTTGAGGGAAACACATGACACACCACTGGCAAGGAACCCAGGGTATCTAAAGACCTACAGATAGGTAAGGGAGATATTCTCATGGAAAGGTATCAAAGATGATGCAATACATCATGTGAATGAGTGCGTGACTTGACAACAGAACAAGTCATAGTTTACACACCCTGTAGGTCTACTTCAACGATTGTCAATTCCAGAGATTAAATGGGAAAGCATTTCTATGGATTTCATCATAGCATTACCCAAGGTGCAGGGTCAGGACTGTATCTATGTTGTAGTTGATAGGTTTACTAAATATGCACACTTCTTTGCTATTCCTATTGAATAAAACACATCTTAGGAAATAGATCTATTCTTCAAATAAGTGTTCAAACTCCATTTCCTTCCACATAACAAAGTTAGTGATTAGGATAGGAGGTTTCTTAGTGCGTTTTGGTAGGAGGTATTCAGGTTATCCTATACGAAGTTGACACCTAGCACTAGATATCACCCCCGGACTGACGAGAATACCAAGATAGTAAAAAAATGGATCGAGGGGTACCTAAGGAACTATGTGTTAGGACAATAGAAGGAATGGATAAAATGGTTTCATCTCGGGGAGCATTTCTACAAAACTACTCATCACATGTCCATCGGGATGATCCCATTCATGACATTGTATGGATATGACTCCCCATATTTTGTAGACTCAATGCTTGGAGAGAGTTGAGATCCTAAGGCCAAGGACTGGTTATAGGAATTAGAATGTATTAAGAGTCCCGAAGGAGAATCTACAGACCGCTCAGAATCAACAAAAAATATATGCAGACAGACACAGGGTAGAATGTAGCTTTAAGGTGGGAGATCTTTTCTTTCTCAAATTACAAACATACAAATATTTGTTGCTAAATAAGAGTAGTGTAAATAATCTTAGGCTTTGACTTTATGGTCCCTACAAAGTGACTAGGAGAGTTGTGGAAGTATAATATGAGCTAAAGCTACCGAACAACAGAAGGGTCTGAAACACTTTTCAATATGTATACTGCCTCAAGAAGGCATTGGGACAACTAATCACTATTTCGAAAAATATTCCTCCACTATATGAGGAAGGGTAGTTGGTTATATCTCTCAAGAGGATAGTTGATGTCAGGGAATGAATACTGAGAATCATGGTCGTTCGAGAGTATTTGGTTGTAAGGAGAGATTTCCCGTAAAAGATGCTACCTTGGAAGGGGAGCAGATCTTACAACACCCTGATCTAGAATTTCTTGAGGACAAGCAATATTGGGAAGGGTGGACTATAATATCCCCTTCCAATTGATCATGAAAGAAGGTGACTCATTAGCCTATACAACTCCCATAGGCTATAGTCAACAAGGAAAAAGGGAGTCAAGGTGGTTTATTTGGTGTTACTAGGTAAAGTATTGGAAAACCCTAAGAGTTAAATAAAATAAACAATTATATTTAATGGAATTAGAGGGAAAAAAAATGAAGATTTCATTTGGTCAAAATGGGGGAAATATCTAGAAGGTCCAATGGAAGGATAAATAGAGGTGAAACCCTTCCCCTTGGCATTATGATTTGATATCTTATTGAGTGCTCTTGTAGTCATCATTTTCATTGGGGTTTTCGGAAAAAAAAAAAAAACCTTCCATTGTAGGTTTATTTTCAGTGGTGCAATATCCTCCCTAGATAGACAAAATGGGGGATTCATATGGAGTTATCTTAGGTTCATTGTAGTGCTTTCTTTTATTCTAAAGAGAGAGTTGGAGGCATATCAGTTTTCATGAGGCATTTGCGACAATTTTTAGTAGAAGACCATTCACTAGATCTGCAGGTTTTGGAGGGTTTTGCGCAATCGTAATAGGAGGCATGGCTACATGTTGAGAAAGGGTCATCTTTCAAGGATTCACGAGACATCTCACAGGTGTCCTACAAGGACCCTTGTATATTGTGGTTTTGCAGTAGATCGGGTATGTGGAGGTGTTCAAAAGGATTTGAAGGACCACCTGCAAAATGAACGTCACTAGAGAAGAGCAGTGTAGGGCTTGGAGAGCCTTGGGATTGACATATTGAAAAAATTCCAGGTTTCATGTTTCTTTCAGTAGTAGATTGTGATGCTGCTTGGCAACCATTAGTTTGTTTTCTTAGTAATATTCTACAGTTGTTATTACAACCATTAGTTATCATTGTAGATATTTTTGGACTTCCCATCCATATTAAGATGCCATGGCTATCTACTCTAATATTGTGTAATGGATGCTTGATATATTTTTGACAATATTTATCATTGAGTAAGCTATCTTATAAGAAGTTAACAACACATTCACTTAAGAAGAAACAATAATTTCGGGGCAAAAATATGATATCTACACCTATCCTAGTTGGGACATTAAAGCAACCCATTTAGCAGTGGTGGCCAATGAGAGGCTGCCACATGGCCCAATCAGTAGGTTCCATGTGGAACCTTCTAGAAGGTGAAGGTGGCCTAGAGAATTCCATGAAATCTCATGGATTCCACTAGATCTTGCACATTCCACCAAATCTGGCAGATTCCTACTATGTTTGGAAGAATATACCTGATTTAATATGGCACACAAATCAATGCAAGGTACATAGGTTTGACACACATTTATATATAGTATGTAGCATTGGATTTTGTGCCAAGTGGAGGTCCTGAGATCCTGTTCAGAACCTTATATAGTTTATACTCAAAATTCTCATAATTTCGAGAGGATTCTGAACCTGAAAATTGTTTATGAGTTGGAGTAGATGGTTAGAAGGGTGTTCCTGAGCCTATTTGGTACAAAAATTGAGATAGTACAGATTTGACCAATGATACATTGGATTGTGCCAGAGGGGGAGTCCTGAGGGTCTACTCAGAAGTATATCAAATTTATACTTAAAAGTTCTAGAAGCTCAAGAGGAGTCCAAATATTACTTATGTGTCTTCATTGGAGTACCTGAAGAGAAAACAATGTCCAAATTTCATGTTGTCAAACCAATCATAGCCGAGTCTAGACTCTAAAGTCTAGGGATTTCGTATAGAAGTCAATGGTGATGTATGTTTTTGTCTAGAAGTTGCATATCTGAAAGGTGGTTTCAAGAGTTCATATGTAATTATTTCTTTTGTATTCGTAAAGAATTTGAGATTAATGAAGAGTGGTCTCATAGTTGGGAGTGGACTCCAAGACCTAGCCAGGATATCAATATAGGAAAGAGAGAGGGAACAATAGAGAGGGTTCATTATGTCAAAATGACCCAAATTATCTTTGTTAAAATAATAAGCCTCATCCTGATCTGAAGGAAAAATGAATTAATGAAAGAAGGATTGGTGGTTTAAAAATCAACTACCCCCATGAATGGAAGCATGGAGTCCGGATGAGGAGATAGAAAACTGCCAGCCCAAAGTACCACAGAGTGCAGTTTTCCTACAGGCCCATATTGACCCAAGTTTCTTCTGACAAAAGGAACAGAACAGGTCCATAACCTTCCTGGGGAGAAAAAGGGGATGCAAGAACACACACAAAGGTAGACAAGAAGGAGACCACACCGAGCGGGGGGTGTGCGACCTGAATATGTAAAGAGAAAGAGGAAGAGCACCTGAGGCTCTCTAGCTGAGAAGAAGAACTAGAAGATTAAGTTGTTCTGGTTACTGGAGAGAAAAAGAGAAAGGATCTTTGAGAATTCACAAAAAGGACTTGAGAAGAAGGTCACGAGCTTGATGTTGAGGATCATCTGATAAACCTTGCAAAGGTTGTGATAGAGATAGGATCTATGATAATTTGCAAAATTTCCCTAGTGATATCATGGCTTGGAATGAGGGTGGCCAGAGCATTAAAAATGAATGCCTCTGAGCCTACAGTTGGGTGGTAAGGTGAACACCCATAGTCAATTGGTCGTTCATCAACTGTAATAGATAAGTATTTAGTTTACCTCATGCACTTGGATTGAAATCTATGATTTGAATGTCTATAATTGTGATTAATTGTTCCTTACATGAAATTAATGGTTATAATTATTACCGCTCTTTTGTAAGTCGTTGCATTTAAATGGGTGTAAGGTGACAAATTTGGCCTCTGGGCTGGTTCGAAAATTACTTTCCCTATTTTAGAACTTAAGTTATGTGAATTGGAGGGAACTTTGTTCAAGCCATTTTTCCAAGAGACCACGAGCTCATTTGTCCAAGAGACCACAAGCTCATGCCCACAGCCTTAACCAAATATTGGCTAAGAGTTAAAGAGTGTAGCCTTTGGAGCTTGATAAAGTTCCATAGGACCAGGCCCATGGAACCCTTCACTACACTAAAAAATGAGCTAAGTGTTCAGGACTCTGGGAGTTTGGATCTCTGGGTTGAATGAACACTGCAATGTACAAATGCGTCGAAGGTGACTTGTCGGACCGGTAACTTGATGGATGACCAGCGGCTGGCGGTCAGTTACTCGTAATCGTGAGATTTTTCTCCTTTCTAAACCCCAATCATATTGTCGGTCATGAAGTAACGCGAGCCATAGATATGACGGTATTTGAGATCTCCCTTAACAGATGGATCTACATCGTGGTCAGCCAGACATTGACCACTTCAGAAGAATAGAGGTTTTATAACACCAAAACCTCTGAATGTTGTAGTCATGAAGTAATGTGGGTCATCGATCTAAGGATCCTTCAATACCCCTCTCGACTGTTTGATCATAGGGACATGTGTGTCACATTGAAATCACATGGGGGTACACTTGTCGAGAAACAATGATGCCATGTGTGGTGGCCTTGTGACATAGTAAAGAGGTGTCAGTAACCCAAGGAAAGTGCCACACATCTTACCAGTGTATTTTGGGTTGACAGTTGTCCATCTAAGAGTGGTTGAACACTGAAACCTAGGGACCTTTGAGCTAGAGTTGTGAGCCATTGATATGGGGAGTCCAATGAGAATGTCTCCCAACCGCCCAATCAAATAGTGGAAGGATTTGCGTATAGCACTTCATCTAAGTCATACTTCGGGAGAGAATGGACGTTAAACAGTTAGAACCTTAGAACATTGAACTCACGAAGTTACTTGGACCATTGATCCAAGGATGCTTCTAGATATCTCTCAACCATTCGATATAGATTGTGGTCTGTCCAACGTTGACCTACTCTGGGGGAAAAACAGTGCTAAATGGGTGAAACCCCTGAATTCTGAAGTTGTGAAGCGACTAGGACCGTCGATCCGAGGATGTGTTGGGACCCCTCCTTACCATTGGATCTATATTGTGGTCATCCCAGCGCTGACCACTCTAGGAGAAAAAAGGAAATTACATAGCCAAACCCCTGAAATTTGAAGTCGCGAAGCAATGAATGCCATAAATACGGGGATCTACGTGGACCTATCTCGACCATGGGATAAAAATTAATGGGAGGTATCTGGAAGGACTTTGGACTTCAAGGCTCCGGGTGATTTCGCAAATAGGAGAGTTTAGAGGCCTCCGGAGGCTATCAATCTAGAGTGACGTGGCATGCTGACATCACCCAGGGTGACGTAGAACCATGTTTGGCATGCCACGTGCAACCTTGAGTCATGATTTTGCAGGCCTTATATTCCAATTGGAATGTGACATGTGTCACCCATTGATAGGGCCACATTTAATCTATATCATTTGTTGCATGTCAACCCCTGGTGGTGCGCAGTTGCTTGACCTAATAGTTTTGGGACCCCGGGAGTTCAGGAGTTTGAAAATCTGGGAGACGTAGGTTGTTAGAACATATGATACAAAAGGGCCGAAGGCCGGAGCTACATGGCAGGACCTCGGGAGTTCATGATTTTAAAACTCCGATAGGTTTGGAATGTTAGAATGTATGCTCTAAAAGGGCCAAATGCCGAAGCTACATGGCAAGCCCTGGAGAGTTTGGTATTTTTGCGAGTATATTCATAACATCATGATGAGGAACCTCATCAAAGGGTAGAGCCACGTGGCAGGATTCTGGTACTTCAAGACTCTGAGAATGGTTAAAGACATGGATAGGAAGGACAAAGGTCCAAAGGCTTGGTGATCGCGAAGGCACAGGGAACATCCTTTGTAATCACCTCTCCAACAGACATGTCATCGCTAAGGAATGACAACCATGGTCATGTCCGTTCCATCTGGAATGGTATGAATGAGGTGAACCCACGTGGGTGCCACATGTCCTTTGATCGATGATGCCTAAAGAGCTTCAGAAGGGCATAAATTCCAATCTAGAGCTTGGATTTGAGCATGGTAACAGTCGTTGGAAAGATCTTGACCAGAAAAAGGTGATGGAGATCTCGGGAAGAGGATTCGAGATGATGGAGGAAAGAAAAATTTTGATGCCCCATCCCTTAAAAAGGTACTTAAGGGGTTGGGTGTTTTACAAAGTGGTATCAGAGTGGGAAAAAATACTTGGTCTGCTTGGGCTCACAAAAGAGTCAAGTGATTATGTTTTCTTTCTTAGAAAAACTTAAGGGAGAGGGCACCTTTCCCTACCCTATCTATCAGAGCATGTGTAATATCCCTAGGCCGAACCCAATTGTAATGTAAATGAAAATGTACTTAAGATGGTGAGTTGTTTGACATCATTTTTGTATGCACCTTTCATGGCATAGTGCGAGCATGTACTGCGCAGTAAAATGATGAAGTGTGCACATTCCAGGATACCGTGCACAACAACTTAAGTGCACACAATTTTGAGGCTAGGAAGCCTTTGTGTATATGCAGTGTTTTATAGGTTGGTGAGCCAGTTTTGTGATGATTAGGCCGAAGATCCTATATGTTAAAGGCTAGTGCACCTATTTTTTTATATGTCTCATCATTAATATAAAATACATCATTGCGCGCAGACCGACCACGATAAAAGAGTATGGGGGACTAAAATCCACTAGTTAGGGAAAGGGTGGGCCCTAAAAGTTAAGGAAAAGGGGCTAAGCTAGGAGCTTAAGACAAAAATGAATATTATATTAATATTTCTTAAAGTATAAAGTATGGATAATTATTTTATCCTAAGTTCCAAAGTTGGGGATAAGTGGGCCAAAGTAGCTCCCAACATGACAAGTGTCAAGTTGGGGACATGCATACATATTGTTGGGACTTAGTTCATTTCCTATCATTTCTTGCCATCATTCCTTCCATCATTCAGTCTTCCATTCAATCATCCATGAGAATTCACACACTCACTGAGATATCATATGTACCTTCATGTCATTGTACCTGAACCTGTATCTATGACCATATATGTTGGTATAGTTGGTTAGCTTGGGAGATGGACTAAAGAAGCAGGTTGTCAGGCCCATGGGATATTGAAGAGGCAGATTGTCAGGCCCGTGAGAAATTTCTCTCTGGGTGAGAGAATTGTTGGGAATTGATTTCCTAAAGGTGCTAAACTACAACTACAGGGCTCTAAGACTTTCTTTCCAGCCTGTTGTTGAAGCCTGGAAAGGAAGTGGGACAGCCAAAGGACTATTGAGTAGAGAAGGGGCACACTTCCTAGGGTGGTACATGCATGTGGGGAATGAGGGACTGTAGGTTGTTAGTTTCATTGGACACTTGTGATGGAGTATTTCCTATTTTCTATGAACCATTAGCCTGGTTAAGAATCCTTTTACCCGGGTGGAGTTTAGTCTCAGCTCAGGGGTGACCCACTACTGAGGGTGATGAGTAGTGTGGTCTAAGGTTGGGAGGTTCGTGGAAGGTTTTCACGCTATTGGTGATATTCTTACCAAGAGAAGTGTCAATTGTGGGATAAATTTACATGTTGCATTATTATTTACGTGTTTAATTTTATGGGTTTATCACATGTGTGGTTATAACTGTCTTTATATTTATGGGTATTGCATGTATATGTTGCATGCTTATGTTTATGGTTATTTCAGTATGAATATGTGCATTTACATAATGTATTTTTATGTTTATGTTTTATATATAAAGTTCCACAAGAGTTCTATGTGTATATGTTTTGATTGCATGCAGTTCGAACAATTTATGTGGCATAGCTTAGTTGGATGTTGGGTATGTTACAGTATGTTCCGCAAAGAGAATAAAAGCATTCTCTTGTGTAGCATGCCTCGGCTTGGGTGGTCAAGGATGTTACAACATGATTCAAACACAGGCCTGGATGGGTCAGGGAATAGTCATAAGACTAGTTTACCAAGGCAAAGATGAGCCTATTGAGAATATTATTGTCGTACAAAAATTATCTGCATAAGTTCCTTGACGAGAAGGATGCAAATTAAAATTCTGTTGGGATTTTACCCAACAAGACCGAATCATGCTAGAATGTGGCAGAACAAAACTATCATTTCTTTTGGGAAATTATAGCTATTCCTACAAAAGTGGGATTATGTCAAGGGGCATTAATAATAAAACTTGGATGCAAATGGAATAAACATGTTTTAAGGAATACTTAAGTCAGGAAGGAAAATGGATTGAATAGGTGGTAGAAATTGCCTAAAAAGTTGGCTTAATGAAGACTCTATTAATTAAAAGTGTTGATTAAATGAAGGATCTAGCATTGGGAGTGCAATCCTCCATGTCTAGAGGCCTTATGGAAGTAGGTGAGATCAGCCTACTTGACCTGTCATAACTAAAAATAACTTCCTACTAGGGTAAACCCCCCTTGTAAAATAAAAGAAGTCATGGAAGAAGTGGAATGACACAAGCAAATTCAAAATCTCATGGTTGTGATAAAGCAGTGTAAATCTATATTAGCTAAGGGAATGACTATGCACAAGAATGTAAAGAGGTAAGTAAGTGGAACTCGTCTATACTGCAAACATGGGGTATAATGCTTAGTGCACAAAAATATGTTGAAATGCATATCGCAAAGATAGAGCATGCATATGACATGCATATATACTTATTATAGTCTTCTGTTGAATGTAAAATATGGTTAGCATATGATTAGTGATGATATGACTATCGTAGCATAAGTAAAAGTTTTATTATGTTGAGTACATAGTACCCTATAAGGATAAGTTAGAAGGATTAATGAAATGTTGATATTGAATGAGGTAGAGCAAGTATTGGGGAACTTCTAGATGACCAATGGGTCAGGATGACATCCAAAAGTGAATGGTATCCATATAAGGTATGTCTTAGTATGCTCAAGTAGTAGTGAGAGGGAATATAGAAAAGGATTACCTTGATTGAAAATTCTACTGATTAAGACTAGTTAGAAGCTTGATAAGGTGTCTTGTTGCCTTGGGAATTGTTGGAATTTCCCATATGGTATTTTTGGGTTGTTCGATAACTTTATACTAGTTTAGGAAAAATAATTATGCCTTTGAGGATCGCATGAGAATGATTGTGAACAATCATGAGTTGAATGATTTTAAAGTAAATATGTATGTGAGATATGAAATATACCTATGGTAGCTACACATAGGCTTATGATTATGCATATGGTTAAGTACGTCATGGATGTAAGTTAAAAAAACAAGGAATATGTGTGGATAAATAATTTGGATGCATAAAAAAAATGTATTTTTATATTCCTTTTAGAAATATTTTGTACACAGCTAAAGCTAACGCAAGGTTGAGCCATCAAATCTAGTGAAGAATATGCAATAAGGAAGTTGCATGTTGAAGGAGCTCCATATGAAGGAACGGGGTAAAGACTCTGTCAGAAAGAAAAAATCACAACTATAATGATTGTTGAGAATTAAGAAGTGAGCTACAAGCCTATTTATATAAGAATACTGGATTACATTCTAAAACAGAATGTATGGGTGGAAGACTAAAAAATGAATGTTGACCATTTTGATAACCGAATGGTAATGTGCAGAATGCACAGGTTCATGATTCATCGTGAACAAAAGGTTTTTGTTGTAGCATGTTGATTTACCAAGAAGGTTGAGGTGAACCTAACCAAGAATGCTCAAGGAATAGAGCATGGAGCTCACAATAAGAAGTAGATTGCATAATAAAAGAAGGAGAAAAGGAGGAACATTTTTCTCACCCTAAGAAATCTGAATTGTTTAACAGAGTTGTAAGTCTTAGAAGACCCATTGTGGGAATTGTTGGACAACTGAGAGGGGGGGTGAATCAGTTGTTATCGTGCTTAAACAATTATGCTTATTTTAAACTCTTTACAGAGCACTCAATGACAATCACAATAATGCAGGGAAGTAAGCAATAGAACATTCAAAATCATTCACACATATGAGATACACAGAGATAGATATTTTCTAAGGAAACCCATAAAGGGTTAAAACCTCTTCTTCTTTATATGATAAGTAATATTTACATTCTATACATTATCATATTTATGAGAACCAAATCATAATGATTCTACAACCTATATTTTTCAAGTTGCTACTTGCTGAGAGCACCAACTCTTTG
>SNQJ01S0156144.1:0-22339 GCA_010110895.2 Picea sitchensis | reverse complement strand
GGTTTCTTCCTTGAGCCAAACTTCCTTTTATTCCTGAAATTATTAAACCTTGTTGTCAAGGCTTGATCATCGTATTTATTTTGGGGTTTCTCTTTTGCACTAATCGTTGATTCTTCTTGTGCACAACAAGTCCAAAGTTCTTCAAATGTGGGATACTCCTTCCTTGTGTTCATGCTTGCAGAAAATCCATCCCATGTCTTGGGAAGACCATTGAGAACTATATTTACTAGTTCCTTCTCTCAAATGATTTCTTCAATAGCTTGTAGTTGATCTCTTAACTGAGAGATTCTCACAAAGTATGATGTTATGTTGTCATCATCATTTAGTTTCATGTCACGAAGCTTATTCTTCATACTCATTACTTGTCCAATGTTTTTGACCGAGAAGAGGTTAGTTAGGGCATTGTACATCTTCTTAGATGAGTCAAGATGGGAGATGTAGGGTATCAAGTGGTCTTCTATAGATTCCACTATGATACTCATGGAATTGATGTCACTGTCTTTGAACTTCTCCATAAATGCAACGTTCTGAGGTTCCTTCTCTTTTCCTTCTTCAAGCTGTGGTTCCACGATCTTTCCTTTCATGATATCTAACACTTTATTCTTGGAAAGGATGAGGTCAATCCTTGTCTTCCATTCTCTGAAGTTAGAAAACCCTTCTAACTTTTTTCTGAGTTTGTAGAGTAAGTCATAATTCCTTTGACTTGGTCAATCCTTGATTTTGACCAAAAACTCAAACTTGACGTCTTATCTAGTTGAGAGTACCAAGAAATGCACTAGTCTAGGGTGCACTAGTCTATCCAAAAATTAGGTCAATATCTTCACTTAAGGTGCCTCAATAAGAGGGTTAGGGTTTCATTTTTGCCGCAAAGACTGGTTGCAAATGCAACTATAACTGAGAAAATCCTCCCAATCTATCTTCCAACGGTTAGACTGTCTGAAGATAGTGTGGTCCCATAACTTGTTAGAAAGTAATGGATGTGCTTGTTTAACCATAGACAATATAACAATATTTTCACCCAACCATAGGCCGAATCCACCCCTGGGCACCTTAACCTTGACAAATAATGATTCCGGAAGAAAACCAATAGCCAACCACGGCTAATGCATAAAGATAACTAAGACTGATCAGAAAGTCCAACCATAACCAATAGAAAGTCTGAGCTTAAACTAGAAATACAAATTGCGGCAGCTGTCGGCTAGAGCTTCTCCCCAGACTTGTGCACTTTCCCAATTTATGTAGTGCGCACTTCTTCCCAGCTGAAATTCTAAGTTGTAGTGTACAAAATGAGGTCTGGCTACTTGTATTTATACTGTTTCCTGAGCTGTCTGGGCCGACTTCTCATTCTGGAGGCTAAATACTTAATTTTAATTATTTCCTTGAGCTGACTTGTCTTCTAGGGTTAAGTTTAATACTTTAGGGTTTCTTCTTGCTTCTCGAAATATTTTATTCTTGTTAGGGTTACACATGGAGGTAAATACCTCCCGCAACTACCATAATATCAACAGAGCCACCTGTAGAAAATCATTCTATGGAAAGGGAGATGAGAGAACTGCATGCAATATTGGACTCCATGGAAACAACACAAAGGAGAGCACCTGATGCTGGAGACGTCAGTGATGCATAAAATGAAGAAGTGGAAGTTGAAGAAGCTGTAGCGGAGGATGTTGCGGCAGAGACCTTACTAAAAGCGGTTGTCAAGTTGGGAGCTAGAGAAAAGATAGGCATCCCAATGTATGAAGGTAATTTGGACGTTGAAGAATTGGTTGTGTTATCTCCTCAAATAAATCAATTGAGATTTTGCATTTTAGGTGATAGGGAGTCTTTTAAAAAGGTACTTTTAAAAATTTTAAAGGTTCATTTCTCAAAGCTTTACCCATGTAATAAAGTTTAAATAAAAGTTTGTTTAGTTTTTGTTTGATCTAATTCAAATCTCAGGTTTCGGTGGCTTAGGCGAACATATTGATTGTTCATTAGCCACCGAAAGCCTTAGCTTTCAGAAGCTTAAATAAAGGAATCCAGGGACATTTTAGCCACCGAAATCGTTGAAGCGGGGAAAGACCCAACACGTCCTATCACACGTTTCAACCGACGGGTTCGATGTTTCCATGATTGCACAAGCTGCCGAAAATACTAGAGAAAGAACCGTTCATGACCGGAAGCTAATCCCTCTGTGATATAAGTGAATCTTTCCAGATCGCTATATCATTAATCCATGTGCTTATGTACTCTCCATTTATTTCAGTTATTCGCCATGATTGCTGCAAATCAGCAACCGTTCCACCGCACCCCTTGTAATTAGTGTCAGGTTCAAAAGCTCACCCCATTTATCTCAATTTTATAATAGTCGAGCTGATTTTTGCTAATTCTACGCAGTGTATCTCTTCCTCGAAATCTGCTCCTTCGATCACAGGTGCGCGAAAACATCATGGAAAATGAAGAAAGGAACGTCAACCCTAAGTAAGAAGCTCAACGATATCGGTTACCTGAAATCACACCCGGAGGTATGTCAAATGTTCAAGGATTCAAGGTGTTACAATTTTTTCAAAAAATTACAGAGTTTTCATCAGCAGGTGGCAGATTTCTTTGCCCTCAATTTCGATGGAAAGAAAGCAATCATCGGTCAGGATGAATTTGAGATAGATGAATCCCTCATAGCCGAAGTGACATATCTTCCCACGACTGGACATAAATGGTTTAAAATGAATGTTATTAAGAATGTTAAATTCAGGACCTATTTAAAACCAGAACACAGGGGTTTGATATGGAAGAAATATATTTCTGTATCTTTCCCTGAAGAGAAATGACAATAGTTATTGAAAGCTATAATGGTTTATATAACCTGTGAAGGGTAATACAACAAGGTGATGATTTACCATTTTAAACTTATAAACCATTTGACTGGTAGAAACCCACTCAATCTGCCCTATTTCCTCCACTGAAGCTTATCCAATATGGCTCATCAAGTCAAGGCCAAACCTAGTCAATTTGCAGGTAGATTATCCCACCATAGTTTAATCAAACTTTTGGTTTGTGAGTTGTTGCAAAGAAAAGGTAAAGAGTGGAATTAATTCTTATTCTGGAATGATTTCCAGACTGAGGTTTAGCCAGAGGGAAAAAAGAGTCCTCATTCCAAGAAATCCTCCACTCCCAGAAGTGGAAAGAGGAGGAGGAGAGCTATCTCTCCAACCCCAGTCAATCAACCCTCTGCTTCCTCTAAGGTGGGAAAAACTAAGAAGAAATTGAATTTCAACAGTGAAGAAGAAGAGTCCAAATAATCCCCAGTGAACAAAAACATTCTTAATCTTCCTTACACAAACTCAGAGAATGAAGAGTAGCAGTTTGAAACAGGGCATGAGGATTCAGTTACCACAGGGCATGATAATTCTATTTTTGTGGATATATACACGGTAAGTTATGAGAACCTTCCATCCCCTACACCCCAAGAAGAACAAGAACCATAGATTGTAGATGCTTCATCTAGCAGACAAGTGAAGCAGAATAAATCAAAAGAAATCAAGAAGCTTAAGAAGAAGCTAGCCGAGCAAGAAGTGCTAGAAAGGGTAATAAAAACTAGGTATGAAACTCTATCAAAAAACTTTGTAGAAAGCAACTCAGCTTTGGAAAGATTAGCCCATGAAAGCATAAAGGAGAAGAAAAAGAAAAACAAGATTGTAAAAGACTACAACAGCTTATGGAGAGTAGCTCAGGGTTTGAAGAAAAAGGTCAGGGCTTTGAGGAAAAAAGTTATGTCTTCAAAACATCAGGCTCATGCTTCTCTTGAGACCTTGTAGAGGTGGCAGTTTAGTGCAATGAACCAGAGGCAACCAGTAACCCTACAAATTTTGAGCAAGATACAGAAGCCTAAAAAGATCCATCCTGAGGCGTTTTTGGGCTAAGACAAGGGTATTTTTGAAATTTTGATAATCTCAGGTTTTGGTGGCTTAGGCGAACATATCGATTGTTCATTAGCCACCGAAAGAAAAACTTTTGGTAGCTAATTGACCCGAATTCTATTTTCTCTAGCTACCGAAAGCACTGATAAAGTAGAAAGAAAATGTTTTTGCACAGGTCCAAGTTTTTCTTGTTCAAAAGCCTAAAAAATGGTTCCAATCGATGGAAGATAATTAATGACATCTTTATCAAGAGTTTGTTTCGGTTTTGGAGATTCTTTAAAACACAGAAAAGGTAAACAATGGTTAGCTATTTTTAAGGATATAAGACTGTTTGACTGTCAACAACCGTCAAGTTCGAATCCTCCCATATCACATGAGATCCAGCAGCCTCGGAAGGCTCACTACACCTGCCAAGAATCTGAAGAACATAAAGATCAGTTGAGAAGTTGAATTGATCTAGTCTACTTGGGCTAGTTACTGATTTTCTATTTTTGCCAAAATTCGATCCAGTAATCTAGGATCTGGAAACTATTTGTAAAAGGCTATAAAGCCAAGAACATTTTATGAACACAGGGTTCGATTTTGAGTTCTATAATCTATTGTTATTGTAAAAAGACACTTTCTTTAATATATTAAGCTTGTAAGATTCTTTCATTTGTTATTGTCAGACTATCCTTCATCTTTGTCTATGCATATGAGTTGAAATCATTCTTTTGTCTATGTTTAATGGTCCCATGGTAACTGTCATCTTACTTTTGACTGTTAAGCAAGAATCATAAGGATATTTGGCTAGTTTGTTGACCCATCATATATGCCTATGTATGTTCTAGTTAATTGATTGGTTTTCTTATCCATTTGATTTACAAACCTATCTGATAATAGCTCCTGAAGGCCTTGTATTTCATGAATATAGCTAGACTGTCTTGAAGATACAATCTAGTGATTAAGATATTCATCTTGATCCAAACCCATGCATATTATTGAGAAAATAGTTACCAAAAAGATTAAGTTACCAGGCATATTTGATATACAACCTAGGAGATTTTCCTAGAGTGATAACAGGTTGATTGGATACGAGCAATGGACAAGTATTTTGACTATGAATATGTCGATGAGGAGAAAAAGGTGCAACATGTTGTCACTAGGTTAAAAGGACATGCAACACCGTGGTGGGATGAACTGCAGGATGACACAAGAAGTAAAGGAAAACAAAATATTAAGAGCTGGGATAGAATGGTAGCCAAGTTAAAATATAAATGCATACCCAAGGATTACCAGATAAATATATTCAGGAGATTGTAGAACCTGACATAGAAATGAATGACAATGAAGGAGTACACATAGGAGTTTTATAAACTAAACATCAAGGCTAGACAGAGAGAGAGAGATGATGAAAAAGTTTCCAGATATATAAATGACCTGAGATATTAAATCCAAGATGAAATCAACATGATGATAGTAAGGACAGTGGAGGATGCTTATCAGATTGCGTTGAAAGCGGAAGAGAAGTTGACCCGAAAGTAGAGTCAACGAAGCAGAGGTAGAATTTTAAATAGAGGCAAGGGAATTTCCCATGACAAGACACAGAAGCCCAAAGGTGAGACTGAGAAACCACATAGTCACTCTGAAAAAGGAGGAAGTTCCCGAGGGAGACATAGTGGTGGTAGAAACTCTTTTCCTAGAGGAAGAGGAAGAGGAAGAGGAGGAGAGGTGAAGTGTTATGCCTATGGAAAGGTAGGACACATGTCCTGGGAATGTCCCGAGAGAAAGAAAGAAGGAGGTGAAGCTCACATTTCAGAAGTGCAGAAGTGGAATGTTGAAGCAGAGGGCGCATAATATGGGAGATCTCTGATGACGAAGAAAGTTCTCTTAAAGCCAGAGCTAGAGGTTGAAAAGCTAGTGCAAAGGAACATTTTATTCATAACAACTTGCAAGACTAAAGACAGAGTATGCAGGGTGATAATTGATAGTGGGAGCACTAATAATTTAGTATCCACAGAGATGGCAGAGAAGTTGGAGTTGGAGACAATTGCACATCCGAGTCTGTATAAGGTCTCATGGTTGCAGAAAGGTCATTAGGTAACGATAACTAAACAATGCCTTGTTGAATTTAAAATAGGAGGATATAGAGATGAGATTTTTTGTGATGTGATTCCCATGGATGCATGTCATGTTTTGTTGGGAAGACCATGGAAGTATGACAGGAATGTCATTCATGATGGGAGAAAGAATATGTATACCTTGGAAAAAAATGGTAGGATGCACATATTGTTTCCAATTGAGGAAAAGAAAGTAAGGGAAGAAGCCAACACAAGTATACTTCTGAGTGGGAAGAACTCCTGAGTGAAGTTAAGAAGGAACAAAAGATGCAGTTTGTTGTGGTAAGGAAACCCAGAGTTGTCCTTACAAGTACTTCTATGGATGATCTTCCTGAGGAAGTTCAGGATTTGTTAGAGAATTTTGCTGACATAGTAGTGGATGAGTTTCCAAGCTCATTGCCACCTATCAGGAGTATCATCCATCACATTGATTTAATACCGGGAGAAAGTCTGCCAAATAAATAAGCGTACAGATTAAAACCTCAAGAGAATTAGGAGGTAAAGAGACAGGTTTAGGATTTATTAGACAAAGGTTTGGTCAGAGAAAGCTTGATTCCATACGCAGTACCAACTTTGTTGAGTCTAAAGAAGGATGGAGGATGGAGAATGTGTACAGATTCAAGAGTCATAAACAATATCACCATTAGGTACAGATTTCCATTACCAAGGATGGATGACTTAATGGATTGTTTAAGTGGAGAGAACTATTTTTCAAAGATAGATTTGAAAAGTGGATATCACCAGATAAGGATGAGAGAAGGTGATGAATGGAAAACAACCTTCAAGACAAATGAGGGGTTGTATGAATGGCTTGTTATGTCGTTTTTCTTAACAAATGCCCTAAGCACTTTTATGAGGTTGATGAATGAGGTACTGAAATATTTTATTGGTAAGTTTGTGATCGTATATCTGGATGATATACTGGTCTTCAGTAAAACTGAAGAAGGGCATCTGAAGCACTTAACATTAGTGATGAGGAGGTTGCAGTGGGAGAAGTTGTTGATAAATTTAAAGAAATCCTATTTTATGAAGACATAACTCATTTACTTGGGTTTTGTGATCTCTTCGAATGAATTGAAGATGGATCCCGAGAAGGTGAAAGAAATCAGAGAATGGTCGTCACCAAAGAGTATATTTGAGGTGAGAAGTTTCCATAGATTAGCAAGTTTATATCAGAAGTTCATTAGAAATTTCAGTGGGATTAGTGCACAAATGATGGATACAATGAAGAAAAGACACAAGTATTTCAAATGGACAGAAGAGGCTGAGAAAATATTCAATATATTGAAGGAGTAGATAACAAAACAACCGATTCTGATCTTTCCATATTTTAGGAAGACATTTCAAGTGAGATGTGATGCGAGTGGAGTTGCAATTGGAGCGGTCTTGAGACAAGATAATAGGATTGTTGCATATTTCAGTTAGAATATGAATGATACTAAGAGAAAGTACTCCACATATGATAAAGATTTCTATGCCATAATTCAAGCCTTGAAGAAATGGAGGCACTATCTTGTTCCAAAAGAGTTTGTTTTGTATAGCGATAATCGGGCTTTACAATTCATAACCAGACGAGAGAAGTTGAATCAAAGACATGCAAAGTGGATAGATTTTATGAAAAATTTCACTTTCGTCATTAAACGTATTTCTGGTAATGCTAACAAGGTTGTTGATGCATTGAGCAGGAGATGTTTGATTCTACAGGAATTTCAAGTGAAAACCTTGGGGTTTGAACACCTTCAGGAGATGTATCGTGATGATCCAAATTTCAAAGAGGTATATGAATCATGTGTAAATCATGTGCTCAGAGACAGAAGTCAGTGGACAGAGTACCTGATTCAAGATGGATTGTTTTTTAAAGGGTGCCAGTTCTGCATACCAAAATGCTCGATGAGAGAGAATTTGTTGAAGGAAAAGAATATTGGAGGTATAGCCGGACATTTCGGCCATGAAAAAACGTTTGCATAGCTGAACAGTTTGTACTATTGGCCAGGTATGAGGGAAGAGGTGAATAATTTTGTGAACAGATGTAAAATTTGCCAGTATGCAAAGGGAAAGAGACAAAATACTAGGTTGCATCAGCCATTGCCTATTCTAGAGAGGCCTTGGGATGCCATAAGCATGGACTTCTTGTTGGGATTGAAAAAAATGCAAAGAGGAAGTGATTCCATATTTGTAGTAGTTGACAGATTTTCAAAGATGGCACACTTTATCCCATGCCATAAGACTAGTGATGCAACACACATTGCTAACTTTTTTTTCAAGGAAGTTGTGATACTTCATGGATTTCCCAGGAGTATTGTTTCAGACAGAGATACCAAGTTTGTTGGTCATTTCTGGAGAAGATTTTGGAAAAAGATGGGGACATAATTGTCCTTTAGTTCTGCATATCACCCTCAAACAGATGGATAGACTGAGGTGGCGAATCAGAGTTTAGGATATTTGTTGAGAAGTTTGGTCACTGAGCATAATAGTCAATGGGATCATATTCTAGCACAAGCAGAGTTTGCATACAATGACTTAGTAAGTATATGGAATGAATCCAAGGGGAGTGTCATGCTTAAGATATTTGGAGCAGAGTGAATTCAAAAGCGTTGGAGCTAAAGACTTCATTGCAAAAATGTAGGAGCTTCATAATCAGATCAAAGAGCAGTTGCAAAGGAGCAGCAACGAATATAAATGCAGAGATGATCAACATAGGAGGAAACTTCAATTCGAAGTGGGTGATCAAGTTCTAGCACATATCAAGAAGGAGAGGTTACCAAGAGGAACATATAATAAACTAAAGTTGAAGAAGATAGGACCGTGCAAGATCCTAAGAAAATTTGATGAGAATTCTTATGAGATAGAGTTGCCAGAAGATGTGGGTGTATCACCCATATTCAACATTGCAGACTTGTATCCTTATAGGGAAGATAGAACCAGAGGATCAGAAGATCAGAAAGAGATTCAATGGAAAGAGAAAATGCTTGTAGCAGAGAAGTCGTAGATAGAGAAGATCATAGATCAACGAATTGGTAAGAAGACCAGAAGGAAGACATATTTTGAGTATTTGTTAAAATGGAAAGGATACCCAAAGGAGGATGCCAGTTGGGTAAATGAAGTGGATATTCAGAAGCATGGAAGGTCAGTGCAGGAGCTCATGGACATGAGTCCATGATTTTTTAGCCAAAGGATTATGATGCAGGCGCATCGCCAGCAAAGCATGAGTGGAGGACAGCTAAGCGCACTCTCGCGCATTTTGAAGAAATAATTTTGAATTAAAGGAGGCATATCACGCAAATGTTCTGAAGGGATTGAAATTTATGAACATCTTTGATGTTTTGTAGATGGATGATCGCATGAGATCGTTGGAGGATGTATTTTCTTTTAATGAAGTTGTGTATAATACAGATTCGATGTGTTTGATCGTATCTGTCTATCAAAAATATTTATTGTAATAAATCCTAAGTAGTTGAATGCTTTTATTTTGATAGGATAGCCCTAGAGTAGTTGGAGAGGAAATCTCAAAGAGTCCCTCTTGTATAAAACTTTGTGTTGTTGCCCAAATAAGGTTGTTGATGGTTGATGTTGAAGTTATTATTGTAGTTGTATATGTTGTAGAATTTGTTGAAGCTTATCAGAGTGTATGAACACATGTATATTTTTAGTTGAATGAATAAAATAGAGAAGCATTGTTCCAAATGTCTGGTGTTGTAGTTACTATGTCTATCTAAATGAATGAATGGTAGACTTTCCATTTATTTGAAATTCTCTATTATTTTCTTTTTCTTATGTATGAATGTGTTTACATGGTTGAATGTATGAATCTGTGAAGATTTAGATAAGTTTCAATTGTTTCTATTCTATGAGCAAGTGCAAGTGTACATAGTGTTTGCAAGGAGTGTGTTGATAGAGTATGCTTCAACTCATAAGATCAGAAGAGATAACCTGAAACTTATGTCTACAAATAGTGCATAGCGTCTGCAAGGTGTGTGTGACAGAGTCTGCTTTGACTCTAAAAGTTCATGAGAGATAGCTTGAAGGTGTGCATAGACCGAAATTCACTCGGAGTCATATTGTTCAGAGGGAACAATAGAGTGTGGAAGGACTGTTGTGAGGAGTGCACAATCATCCTTCAAGATTCAAGATTGAAGGAATTTTGTCGCAAATGCGTGCAGAGTCGATACTTGGCTAAGTATTGAGAAATCATTCTAGTAAGTTCAGAGTGTTGGGGAGAAGCAAGTCCAAGAGAGTTAACTTGGAGCTTTGCATGTAGAGGATGCATATCATCTGCAACGAGTGTGTGACAAAGTCTTTTGACTCAGAATCTCAATAGGAGTAGTGAAAGTCATTCACAGAGAAGCTAAGTCGTGGAGGAGGACATGTTGCAAGGCGTGCATAGGATGAAATTCGACTAAGTGTCGAAGAAAGTACTCTAAAGAGGTAAAATTTTGAGAAAGAACAAGCTCAGGAGGGAGAGCGGCGAGAAATATTCAAAGGGAGGAATCCTTTAAGGTTTCCCAAAATTATTGAGCAAGGTCCATCCAGGAGGGATCGGGATCATCCCATACCGTCAGATCTGGAGAAAGTTGCATGAAGGTTAACCGTGAAGCATTTAGGCACTTCGTGATTCGGAGTATTTTGAAGTGTTGCAAGAGCGAGGTCACGAAGTCGGAAAGTCATGAAGTGAACCTGACCGTTGGCCACGAGGAGGATACGTGGTAGCGGATTAGAAAATCTGGGAGATAGAGGTTCAAAAAAGTTGTGTGTGGAGTAGGTGGAATCCTCGTGAAGTCACAAAACCCAAAATATAGCTAGACTGCTAGATCCAGGTGGACATGCAGAAGAGATCTGTGCATTTGGTAGAAAGTGTTTTGGAAAGAACCAAAGATGGATGTCGTGATATTTCTGAAGCCCAAAGTTACGAAGATTTGACCCACGATCACAGGTCGTGGTCACATAGGACAAAGAGTCTAGCGCGAGGGCTATCACTCACAAGGTTGGTGTTGCCAAAGCATCAGAGAGAAAAGTTGCAGGTAACTCAGACCTCTAGGTAACATCAAAGGGACCTATGTGTCATTGTTTAAGGCTTGTTGAAGGCCCGAAGAGCTAATTTGGCTCGAGTAAATTGAATATCCAAGACCAGGAGGTCGAAAAATCCCTAGGAGGGTAGGGGGCTGCATCAATTATTTCACAATCCATCAACTGCTCCACTTCCCTTCCATGGATTCAACAACAGGTCACATCAGGAATTTGCAGAGCTTTTTAGCTATTGTTGGACTCCCTATAGGAGAAATCACTTCCCCAACAACCTCTCTCACTTGGAGATAGTTTCTCACAGGCAGGACAACTTGCTTCTTCAACCACGGGCATGAGAACCCGCCTCTTCAAACCACAGGCCTGACAACCTACTTCTTTTGTTCAGCTCTTAAATAAACTAGGTAACCACAGTAGTAAAATCGGGTAAGGAAAGGAACAACTCAACAATTACAGAGGTTCACAGTGGCAGAGGGTTCAACAATGGCAAAAATTGGCTATGGTTGTGTGTTTTCTCAATGCATGAGTGTGTGCATGCAGGGTGCGAAGGATGGCCAGAATCGTGAGTGATCCTGTGAGGAAAGATGGCAAGCGATGGTCCGAATGGCAAGAATGGTGAGAGAGAGAATTGTGAGAGAACCCCACAATGATGGAATTCTCCCACATAAATCTTCATGCATCCTAGATGACACTTGGATCTCTAGGAGCTCATTCCTCTCCACTTGGAGTTCGTTCCTCTCCCCAAAGGAACTTAGCATGACTTGGTTTATTTCCCCAAAATTTAGTAATTAAGGAAATACATTATAATATTCCTTTGGGTTAAGCCCTCAAGCTTAGCCCCTCTTTCCTAGCCTCTCATCCCCCTTCCCTTTCCCTTCCTAGTGGAGCTTAGTCCCCCATAACTCTTTCTTCATGGTTGGTCTACATGCAACAATGTATTTTTTTACTAATCTACATAATTACATATACAAAAATAGGCTCTTTGGCCTTAACATCTAGGCTCTCCGGCCTAATAAACATATAAGCCTCACAACTTATAAATACTTGGCTCACCAGCCTATAAAATTCATTAAACATCATTGCAATTCATCAGGGGCTCGACCTTGGGGTATTACAAGAATGATACATTCACTCATGGGGTCATGCTTATTTGGCTAATGGTGAATGGCCCAGGTGTATTCTTTCTCCTAGTATTCATGTTGATTTGACTAGGAGTGATAAATACTCGAGATTCTCTCACATTCCATGCTTTAGGATGGAGTGATCTATTTTTATAGGGAAGGTTTGACTTGTTTACAAGTCTATTCTAATGTTGAAGATGTAGGCTCTAGACACCCCTTCTGATGAGTGGATTCTCGGTGAATATACTCAACATTAGATCCCTATATTAATTAGACATGCATGTGAGGAGATGATACATCAACAAGGCTCATGGACAATGTTTCTAGTGAATAAGAAATCCCAAGAAGACAAGACAACTCATTGAAGAAACCCCGAAAATCATTAAATAGGAAATTGAAGAGAAAATAAGAAGTCGGCCCCGCAAGGAAATTGAAGGTGAATTAAACTGTCTAAATAAAGGTTGGATCATTTCACTTGTACCATAGCACAAATCTTCTCATCAAGTGCACTTTAGCCAGTTACAGTGCGCAGTTCCCAGTTGGTAGTTATAGTGCGCAGTTCCCAGTTGACAGTTGCAACGCATAGTTTCTAGTTGACAGTTGCAGTGCGCAGTTCCTAGTTGACAGTTGCATTGTGAAATCTCAAGTTGTTTGTTGCAGTGTGCAGTCCAAAGTTGTTTGTTGCAGTGTGCAATCCACAGTTGTTTGTTGCAGTGCGCAATTCCCAGTTTCTATTTTCACTATCTTCGAGGTGCGTTATTTTTCTGGAGTATCTTAACAGTTCTTTTGAGGTGCACTATCCTTGAGGGTTCTTCCTCATACAAGTGTGAAATTATATTGTGTTGGGTTTCTTCATGTAAATGGTGATGAACTTGGATTGATTTCTTCTTAAGAAAAGTTGTTGGGTTTTCTCCTAAGGTTGGGTTTCCCAGGGTAGAATCTTGTGTCTATTGTGCATGGCTATCTTCCTATGATTCTGTTGTTTCCGCTGCAGTTATTTTGTTGAGATTTTCAGTGTGTAATTATTCTATGACAACATTGGCATAAAAGTCTATTTGAAATCATAAGGAAATAATTATCAGATCTGGAAATTCAAAATTCAACACTTTCAGGGTCTCTTATGTAAAACCATCCAAAAAACAAGATGGGTGGTTCTCTGACTACCTAAATTATTAACAATTATAAAAGGAGAGAAAAAGTGTGCCTTTGGTCTTTGATATGTTTATATGAATGTAATAAGGCCCTTGATTGGGTTATTTGTTTTAATTATTTATGCTATGTTCTTATAGTCTGGTCTGCTTTCATTTTTATGTTGCATAATATGATAAATTTTAGATGTAATGTGTGAGTCAGTACAATAATCAGTATTCAAGTGGTTTCTTCCTTGTTTCATGTGTGTGAATGATTGTGTAAGGGTTTTTCACTTCACTTGCAAAATGAAAGGGACTAAAAAGACAACATGCGGTGAATAAATTGTTGAATATAAATGGAAAAGAGAGGAGGCATAGGAATTCCTCCCAGGAAAGGACCAAAAACACTAGCAAAAGAAAAGATAAATGTTGGATATGGTGTGGAAATGTTGTGTTCTTTGCTAGCAATATAGGTGATGCGGGAGCATCTTCTAAAACAATCTAGTATTTGACCTCTAAGGTTGTAGGAACTTTATGAGAGGATTTGGTTTCCTCATTGTAATTGTTTTTAATTATTTTGTAATAGTCTAGGGTGTTTGAGAAGAAGGCAATTTTTCCATGAATTTAATAGGTGGAAGAGTTAGATATATTAGGAATTATATTTGGATAAGATCCTATATTTTAGGATCAAATCAGGTTGTTATAGGCTGAATAGATTTTTTGGTAATTTTGGTCAGAACCGTTCCTATCTATGTGGACTGGATCGATCTGGTCCTTAAAGTATTAAAGGTTTAATGAGCGAGACCAGAGTGTGTGAGTGTGTGAGTGTGTGAGATGAGTGTAGATTGAGTACGTGAAATGTGTAGAGATTGGGAAGGAATTGAGCTTCATGTGTAATCTTACTTCCTCCGATCATTTGAATAAAGACAATTGTGAATTCGTGTTCCCATACATTTTTTTTTGAGCCATATGTGTGTTTCTTTTAAGATTATGTGTAGATCCTCGATGCACATCTGAATGATATTGATACTATAGAAGTAAAATTGCAGAGAAAATAAGGGATGGTCAGGATTGAATCAAGAGGATTGATCGATGGTCCACAGTATTTTGGTGCATCGAAATTTTCGCATTGCTTGAATAGGCCCAAAATCTCGAAATCCCGAAGTTCGACGGTCGAATATACGTGGCATAATTGGAATGACGAAGGGAATCATTATAAGGAGGATAATGATCCACCGTTGATCACAATAGGATTGATGATGATCTTGTTTTAAATGATATCACTAAAGTATAAAAAGGGGACCCACGAGATTAATATCTAATCGTTGATCGAAAGTGTAGATCGATGGCATGGAGCGATCGCATATCAATAAGGTATGAGTCATGGAGAGATCGCACAACCGTGCCTAAGCCCATGGTTCTAGAATGTGGTGACATGATAAAGGAAAAAGAGAATGCACATGTTCAAGGTAATTTTGAATTATTTATTTTAATTCAAATTCCTGCTTAATTAAACAAGTTCTAAAAATTGTTGGAGTTTACAAGAGAGAACCAGTCTGGATTGGTCATCATTTTGGTATCAGAGAGCACAACATCTAGGAAAGGATAATTGAATATGGCCTTTGGAATACGAGGAGGAAGAGGCCAAGGTCAAGGAAGACCTACTGCAAATGTTGAATTCATAGAATAAATGAGAAATATTTAGGAAATATTGGAGGCAATGGAAGCTTCTCAATAAAGAGGTGCTGACTTGGGAGATGTTAGTGAAGAAGAAAAAGTTGCAGAAGTTTAGGAAGGAGCAGAGCCTGAAGAATAAGGTGTTGAAGAAAAATTAATTAGAGATATCATGGGAGTTAGATATAGACCAAGAATGGAGGTGCCACTATATGAGGGAAACCTAAATGTAGATGAATAGATAGATTGGATCAGTACTTTGAATACGAAAATGTACCTGATGAGAAAAAGGTAAAACTTGTTGTGACAAGGATGAAAGGACATGCATTACTCTGGTGGGATGGAGTACAAGCTGAGAGGCAGAAGAAAAACTAGAAAGAAAGCAGAGGAAGAGAAGTAGAGGTCGTAGTTCAACAAGAGGCAAAGGACAACAAGGTGGCAGAGGAATATATTCATCTCCAAAGGTAGAAGGAAACAACTCACATCAGTAAAAATAATCACCAAGAGGTGGTGATTTTAGAGGGAGAATACCTTATCAAAGATGTAGGGGATCTTCTATCAAGTGTTTTAGATGCAATAATTTTGGCCATAGATCATATGAATGTACATAAAATGCTTCCACTAGTAGAGGAAGTGCAAATGTTATTCAGGCAAAAGAATAAACTGTGGAGTCAGTTGTACATGAGAATGTACCAAAATTTGGAGAATATTTGATGATGAAGAGAATACTATTGAAACCACATAAAGAGATTAAGGAACCTGCACATAGGAAGACACTCTTCAAAACTGTCTGCAAAAGCAAAGGTAAATGTTGTAAAGTCATTATTGATAGTGGAAGTACTGATAATTTGGTGTCTACAGAGATGGTTGAAAATTTTTCTTCGAAAAAGAAAACACATCCTATTCCATATAAGGTGTCATGGATGCAAAAGGGACATCATCTAACAGTAAACAAGCAATGTGAAGTGGAGTTTCAGATTGGAAACCAAAAGGACAAGGTACTTTGTGATGTTATGCGTGTGGATGTGTGTCATATTTTGCTAGGTAAACCTTGGCAGTATGATAGAAAGGAAATACATGATGGAAGGAACAACACATATACTTTTGAGAAAGATGGAGAAAAAAACTCTCTCTTACTGTTGAAGGATGAAGGAGCGACTGAAGAAAAAAGCTCAAAGGTATTGTTGGTCAGTGGAAAAGGGTTTATGAAAGATATTAGAAATGAATAGATACATTTTTCCTTGATTGGTAAACCAAAGGTAATTCTCACTAGCACAAATTTAAATGATCTACCTGAAGAAGTTAAATATTTGTTGGATGAATTTGTTGATATTGTGGTTAATGATTTACCAAATGAATTACCTCCATTGAGAAGTATCAATCATCATATAGATTTAATTCCAGGGGATAACCTTCCAAATAAAGGAACATATCGAATGACCCCATAGGATAATGAGGAGATAATAAATCAATTACATGAGTTGTTAGATAAAGGTATGGTTAGAGAAAGTTTGATCCCATGTGAAGTTCCTACAATGCTAAGCCCGAAGAAAGATAGAGGCTGGAGAATGTGTACAGATTCTAGAGCTATAAACAAAATCACAATCATGTATAGATTTACATTACCATGAATTGATGATTTGATGGATTGCTTGAGTGGTGGTAAATATTTTTTAAAACTGGATTTGCAAAGGGGGTATCATCAGATCGGGATTAGAGAAGGAGATGAATGGAAAACATAATTTAAAACAAATGATGGATTGTATGAATGACTGGTAATGCCTTTTGGGATCACAAATGCCCCTAGTGATTTTATGAGATTGATGAATGGAGTACTTAAATAATTCATTGGTAAGTTTATCATAGCTTATGTGGATTATGTTCTGATCTGTAGTCAGTCTATATAAGAACACTTGAGACACCTCGGGTTGGTTTTAGATAAACTACAACAAGAGAAGCTATTGATCAATTTAAAAAAGTGTAGTTTTTTGAAGACAGAATTTTTTTATTTGGGCTTTGTGATATCTGGAGAAGGCTTGAAGATGGACCAGGAAAAGGTAAAGGGTACAATAAATTGGCCTCCTCCAATGAATGCTTTTGAGGTAAGAATTTTTCATGGCTTGGCAAGATTTTATAGAAAATTCATTAGGAATTTTAGTGGGATATATGCTCCAATTATAGAAACCATTGGTTTCTATAATAAAGGGACCAAACAACCAATTAAATGGACATAAGAAGTTGCTAAGAGTTTTAAATTATTAAAGAAGAAGATAACAAAACAACCAATTTTAGCATTACCATATTTTAATAAACTCTTTCAATTTGAATGTGATGCAAGTGGGACTGCAATAGGAGTTGTTCTAAGTCAGCAAAAGAAACCAATTGCTTATTTTAGTGAGAAATTAAATGAGTAAAAGTAGAAATATTCTTCATATGACAAGGATTTTTATGCAATTATTCAATCACTAAAGAAATGGAGACATTACCTCATGCCAAAGGAATTTGTTCTTTACATTGATAATCATGTCTTGCAGTATATTAGCAGCCAAACAAAATTATATCAAAGACATGTCAAATGGATATAGCTCTTGCATAATTTCACTTTTGTTATTAAGCATGTAAGTGGGAAATCAAATAAGGTAGCAGATGCATTGAGCATAGTCAGTTTAATTTTACAAGAGTTTCAAGTAAATGTTGCAGGATTTGATGAGTTGAAAGAAATGTATAAAGATGATGTAAATTTTAAATATGCTTATGCAGCCTATGATAATCCAGTAAGTAGAGACATAAATCCATGGTTAGATTATATGATTCAAAAAGGTTTATTATTTAAAGGCAATAAATTATGTATTCCAAGATATTAAATGAGAGAAAACCTATTGAAGGAAAAGCACAATGGTGGATTAGCATGACATTTTGGACAGGACAAAAGATTTTCTCAGCTAAGTACATTTTATTTCTAGCCTGCCATGTAGACCGATGTCAATAAATTTGTTAAAAGATGCAGGGTTTGTCAATATGCAAAGGGAAGGAGACAAAATGTTGGATTGTATCATCCATTGCCAATCCCAGACCAACCATGTGACTCTGTAAGTATGGACTTTTTGTTAGGATTGCCAAGAACTCAGAGAGGTAATGATTCAATTATGTGATTATTGATAGATTCTAAAAAATGGAAAACTTTATAGCTTGTAAGAAGACCAATGATGCAACTCACATTACAGATTCGTTCTTTAAAGAAGTTGTTAGGTTGCATGGATTGCCAGAAAAGTATTGTTTCTGACGGAGACACCAAATTTGTGGATCATTTTTGGAGAACTTTGTGGAAAAAGTTAGGGACCAATCTCAACTTTAGTTCAACATACCACCCACAAACTGATGGGAAAACAGAGGTGGTAAATAAAATCTTGGGAAATATTTTGAAATGTCTTGTAAGTGAGCATGCCAAACAATGGGATCAGGTACTTGCACAAGTAGAGTTTTCATATAATGATTCACCTAATAGAAGCACATGATTAATTCCATTTCATATTTTGTATGGACTGCATCCTAGAGGAATTTATGAGTTAAGGAATCTAGGAAAACAAGACATTAGAAGTCTTGATGGTGAAGACTTTGTAGTAAGCATGCATGAATTGTAGGAAAGGGTCAAGAAACAACTACGAAACAACAACAACAAGTACAAACAAAAGGAATATTTAAAGAGAAGACATCTGAATTTTGAATTTGGAGATTTGGTCATGGCACACCTTAGAAGTGAAAGGTTTCCTAGAGGAGAATATAACAAATTAAAACTTAAAAAGATTGGACCATGTAAAGTGTTGAGAAAATTTTCCTCAAATGATTATGAAATATAACTTCAAAGTAACCTTGGAATTTCTCCAATCTTTAATGTATCATATTTATACCCTTTCAAGGAACCAACAGAAATTCCACAGATGCACTTAACAATAACAACACTCAAACCATTGATTGGGAGAAACAACTACCTACAGCATAGCAGAAGCATATTAAATCTATTTTGGACCAAAAGGTAGTAAAGATGACAAGGGGTAAAGAGTAATTTCAGTACTTGGTCAAGTGGGAAGGACAAGCACTTGAATATGCCATGTGGATGATAGCAACATGAATATCTAAGTATGGTACAAGTATTGAATAACTACTGCAACAAACCCAAGAACAAGTCTTTTCTTCCCCGGGAGTCTGATGCAGGAGCATATTCTACAACAATCTAGTATTTGACCTCTAAGGACTTATGAACTTTATGATATGAGTTGGTTTCCTCATTGTAATTGTTTTTAATTATTTTGTAATAGTCTAGGGTGTTTGAGAAGAAGGTAGTTTTTCCACAAATGTAATAGGAGGTGGAAGACTTAGATAAATTAGGAATTATGTTTGTATAAGATCTTATATTTTAGGATCACAATCAGGTTGTTACTGACTAAATAGAGTTTTTGTGTAATTTTGGTCAGAATCGATCCTATCTTTGTGGATTGGATCGATTTGGTCGTTAAAGTATTAAAGGTTTGATGGGTGAGACCAGAGTGTGTGAGTGTGTGATATGAGTGCAGAGTGAGTACATGAAATGTGAAAAGATTGGGAAGGAACTTAACTTCCTATGTAATCTTACTTCCTTCGATCATTTGAATAAAGACAATCGTGAATTCATGTTCCCGTACGGGTTTTTTTTTAGCCATATGTGTGTTTTGTTTAATATTTTGTGTAGATCCTCGATGCACATTTGAACAAGATTAAGATTGTAGATGTAAAATTGTAGAGAAAATAAGGGATGATCAAGATCGAACCGAGAGGATTGATCGACAATCAACAATATTTCGGTGCATTGGCATTTTCTTGTTGCTTGAATAGGCCCGAAATATTGAACTTTCATGGTCTGATATACATGGCATAGTTGGAATGGTGAAGGGAATCGTTATAAGGAGGATAACGATCCACTGTCGATCACGATAGGATCGATGGTGATATTGTTTTAAACGATATTGATGAAGTATAAAAAGGGGACCCATAAGCTTAAGATCTAACCATTGATCAGAAGTGTAGATCGATGGCATGCATCGATCACATATTAGCAAGGTACAAGAATTTTAATGCAAGGAAGTCTAGTGGCCCGAAACACGTGGCACCCATTTATTCATCGCATGGTTCCACACGAGGTTCTGATGTGGCCCACACATGAAACTCTTTATAATAAATGAACGACAGAGATTAAATATCCGCAGTTCGAAGATCGACAGCCCTCGTCGCAGCGGACCGCCACCATCGGAAGTTTTAAAGTGTTGTAGATTTTAAAATGTCGTGACGTCGAGGTATGTCAAGTTGACATCAGGTTCCATGATTTGTATTGAGTTTTGATGAGAAACATCAACGGTCCAGAAAGGCTTCGAGATCCAGATCAATGGCTTAGATTTATTGTGCACATTTGTGCTTAAGCCCATGGTTCTATTGTATGGTCACATGATAAAGGAAAAAGAGCTTGCGTCTGTTCGAGGTAATTTTGAATTATTTATTTTAATTCACATTCTTGCTTAATTAAACAAGTTATAAGAACTATTGGAGTTTACAAGAAAGAACCATTCCAGATTGGTCGTCAATAGGACACTATGGAGACTACACAATGAGGAGAGGGTGCTAAAAAATTGAATTTAGAAAGTGAAGATGAGATGGAATAAGAGATTATATAAGTTGATTAAGAAGCCAGACTTTCATTAAAGGAAAGAGTAATTTGAGAAATTAAAAATTTGGGAGGAGGACCAAGGGTAAACACACTTGTTTAATCTAGAATCCTAATCTCGAGAAAATTGTTGATTGGATTGGAGAAATGCATACATTTTCTAATTTAAAAAATTGAAATTGAAAACCTTAGAAGAATAAAATTTTCCTCCACAAAATTACAAGGTCATGCTTCATTATGATGGGACAGTCTATAATTGGAGAGACATGGAAATTGAAAGGACAAATTTCAAGGATGGAATCATGGTAGAAAAATTAATCGGTAAAATTTTCCTCATCGATTTAGCTTTAAAATTATTAAGGTAGTTACATAACCTTAGGCAAGGAGAGAAGGTTGTTAAGGAGTATACAAAAGAATTTTATAGTCTATCGATTCATTCAAGGAAAATGATTTAGATAGTTGGATCAAATGCAAGGTATATTAATGGTTTGAGATTTAACATACAAAATGAGATTAGTTTTATGAATGTTTGTTAATCCCTAGACAAAGCCCTGTGTTAAGCATACAAACCTTTATTAAGCCATAGATATTGAGTTATTACATTTCTAGTGTTATATTAGTAGGTCACGTAGAACCTTTCATTTTACCCTTTCACTATAATTGTACCCTTTGTCTCCTATATATATACCAAGGAGACCTAGTCTTAGGATCATCTTATCTTGTCTTGTACATTGAATATGTTGTAAAAGGATACTTCCCCCTTGAAGTGGACCATTATTCGTTGAGTTTTGTATCATTGTCAAGGTGTTGGTTCATAACAACATCTAGTTAATGCCTAAGGTTATCAATTGTCCTTAAGTTCTTCAAAGAATTTGACAAGTAAATAGATGAATATGAGGGGCATAAACATAAGAGGAAGAGGAAGAGGAAGACAATCTTTAGGAATAGGAAAATCCAGTGCAAGAAACAAGGAGGAGGCTAGAATAAGTTCTAAAAAACAAAATTTTAGAGTTGTTATAATTCCAATAGAGGACATGATTATAGTAGAGGAAATAGGAGATACATAGGCCATTATTCAAATGTGGTTCTCAAGGACATAAAGAAAATGAATTTCTTGGAAATATGAATGATAGAAGAAGACAAGAAGCCAAAACTAATGTAATTCAAGAACAAATTCAATAGTCAATGAGATCAAGGTGAGAGAAAGGTAAGAAACTCATGGCAGTTAGCAAGAGAAAGGTGATACCTTTATGTCTAAGGTTAGTCAATGAGAGCAAGGTGAGAACAGAATGTTTCGAATGGTATTCTTGAAGCTGAAGAAACAAGATGGAGACCAATATCTTTGGTAATGCAAGACCCCATTTAAAACCAAATGCATGATTAGAATAAATGTTATTCATTGATTGTTGATAGTGGTAGTACAAAAAACTTGGTGATCTAAACCCGGGAGCGATAAGTTTCCAATAATTAGTTGTTTCTGACACTCCTTCAAAAGGGTCAGTTATAGATTGTTTTACTTGAGTGATATGCAATAAAAGGTAAAGTTGAAGTCTTATGTGTTTGAATTCGAAGTGAATGAAACCTCTTTAGTTTTCCTTATGTGCAATATGTCATGCTTTCTTTTAACATCCTATGTGCGTAAATTCATGGAAAAACAACATAAGAACATAATACACATAATGGATAAGACACTTCACTTGATAACGGA